>VFSX01000008.1:712500-717500 GCA_016618255.1 Chlamydomonas sp. UWO 241
GCGTTGAAGCGCTTCGGGCGACTCTGCCAGCAGCGTCAAGTCATCAGCATACAGCAGCAGCCGTAGTAACCGCCCCGCCATCTCCACCCCATCACCCGGGAGCTCTGCGTCTAGTACTCCCTCCAATGCGTCAATAAAAAGCCCAAACAGCAGCGGTGACAGTGGGTCGCCTTGCATGACCCCCTTGTGTGAAGGAAACGCGGGTCCCACTTTCCCATCGATGCGCACACACATTGCGGACCCATCGTACATGGCAATCAGCGCCGCCATGAACTCCCCATGTACCCCCAGGCTCCTTAGGCACTCCCAAAGCAATGGGCGGTGCACGCAATCGTAAGCCTTCCTGAAGTCAATAAAGGCAGCGTACAGCGGTTTGCGCTGGAGGCCGCTCTTCTCAATAAGGTGTTGCAGGATGAAGGCATTATCTGGGGTCCCCCTCTTCTTCCGGAAGCCTGCCTGGCCCCGCGCCCTGTACCCCTCCCGTTCTGCTAAGGCGTCCAGCCTGTTCATAAGCACCAAGCTGTATAGCTTGGCGAGGGCATTCCCCACCGTGATCCCTCGGTAATCGTCCCGCACGTCTAGGCTGCCTTTCGGCTTTGGCACCGGCGTGGTTGCCCCCAAGTGCCATGCAGTCGGGTACCCCTCACGGAAGACCCGATTGAGCAGGTGTGTGATGGGGCCAGCGAGCAGGTGCTCCTCATCCACAGCATCCGTTGCATCGCCCCCTCCGCCGCCCTAGCCCATGCCCTCTGATAGAACTCTATCGGCATGCCGTTTACGCCTGGGGCTTTGCCCGCGTCCATGCCCATCAGTGCCGCATACACCTCCGCCTCAGTAAATGAATTATTTAGCGCTGCCGCCCGCTCCGTGGCCGTCGTCGTGGGGAGGGCAAACGGGGCCCCGTGCCCATGGTCAGTGGCATCATCCGTGTTAGTCGTATTAGTCGTATGAGTCGTATCAGTGGCGTTAGCATGGTTGTCCCCCAGCAAATCCCTAAAATAATCTGTCCACCCCTCCACGTCCCTCAGACCGACCGCCTGGCCAGGCAGTTTCACCCGCTGCCAAAACCGCCGAGGGTTCCCCTTCCTGTCCTCAATCAGCTCGGTGTGTTCCCGGGCCTCGCTCGCGCGGCGGGAGCGCCGCGCGGTCCGCCTATAGGCCTTCCCTGCCTCTTTGGCGGACGGTGACTGCGCCCCGTGCGCTCGTTCCGCTTCCCGGCACGCGCGGCGTGCGTCCTTGCACTCCTGAGTGTACCATATGTGTGGTCGCACCCCCCCGTCCCCGGTCATGGGCCGCACCAAGACCGCACCCACCTCACCCGACGCGTGCAACGCCCGGGCTGCCCGCTCGACCGCGCCCTCGAGGCGGCTGAGCTCCTCATCCACCGTCGGTGCCCCCCGAGCTCCCCAAACGTCCGTCATCATCCCCCCCAGGAGCTGTGCGTACGCCCCCTCGCCCCCCTGTGGCCACCTAAACCTGGCCGGCGTTTCGCTCGGGGCGCCGGCCTGAGCCGCAGGTACCGCAGTAGCGGGCTCATAAGTAAGGGCCAGTACTACTGGTCTGTGGTCAAACCTGCCCCCGCCTAGCCTTGGTGGGTGTTGGTCGTGCACATGTAGGGTAGTGCCCGGCCGTGGTGCCCCCGCGCCACTAAAGGCGAGGTCAGGGGACGCCACAAAGTAGTCGACCAGACTACGTTTTCCTGCCCCAGTGCGTGGTAGGTGAGGGCCCCATGCTCATCCCCCGGAAGGCGACCATTAAGGATAACCATTCCCATGTCCCGGCATAACTGCAGCAGGCGCTGCCCATGCGCGTTGTGCACGCGGTCCGCCGACTCTCTCGGCCCCACCTGCCCTGCCTGCGCGATGTCGCCCTCACGCACCGCAGGGCCGGGCCCCCCATCCCCCCTGTCCCTATCCCTATCATCCTCCTGCCCTGTGCGTGCTTTGAGGTCGCCCAGCACGAGGACCTCCCCCTTTGCCCGGTACTTAGAGATGCCCTCTACCAGGGCTGTTATGTGTGCCTCTACTGACAGGTTCCCCCTCTCGAGCAGCAGATACTTGGATTTCGCGTGGGGGATGTACGCGGCGCACGAGTACACGTCCCTAGCGCCCGTGATCCTAAACCAGAGCATCCCAAGCTCGGGCACATCCCGAATAACGCTGACCTTCCCCGTAACAGCATGGCTAACATACAGCGCAACCCCCCCACTGTCTGATTTGTGGGGGCTCTGGCTGCATGCGAGGCATTTGAATCCTGGGATGGCAGGTGGGGGCTTACCGGAATGCCCGGTTTCGGTGAACGCCACGACGTCCGCGTTTGCCTGCAGCCACTTGGTGAGGGTGGGGTGATTGTGTAAGAGGTCATGTCCCCTCATAATGTTCCAGTTCATGATCCGCAGGCCGCTCAGCTGAGGGGGGGCGTGGTCACGTCGCAGCCCCCCGGGCCCATGCCCCCTCCCTTGCCCCCGTCACCCGTGCCGTCCCCGCCCTTCTCCCCGCCCCTGTCGTCACCGTAGCCGCCGGCCGCCGCCGCCGCCGCCGCCGTCGTTGCTGCGACCGCAGCCGCGACCGCCCCCGCCGTCATTCCCGCCCCCGCCCCACCTCCCCGCATTGCCATGCACCTCTGGCTCTGGTGCTCGGCATACGGCAGGTGTGGGAAGATGGCACAGCCCGGCCGCCTCATGTTCGCCGTGCACCGCGGCAGGAGCATGCGCGCGCGGATGAACGCCGCATGCCCCTCGTTCGCGACCGTGAAGACCACCTTGCTCTTGTGGTCGTTAGCAAACATGACGCGTGCCTGCACCACGGTCACGTGGTGCGGCCCCAGCAGCGTGGTGAGAGCTCGCTCCGTGCCGCGTGCGAGCGCGTGGCGAGCGTCGCTGACACGCTCCCGCACCACCACGGCGAACGTGAGGCCCCCGCCGCTCACAGCCGCTGGCAGCGGTGGCGGCCCCGGCGGCTGCGGCGGCCCAGGCAGCTGCTGCTGTGCTGCCGGCACTGGCTGCGCGACCGTGACTGGCGCGCGCGCCGCCACCGGCACCTGCCGGCCCGCCGCCTCCCCCCCCCGAGCGGCTGCCTCCAGCGCCTGCACCTGCTCCGTCAGCGCAGCCACCTTTGCTGCCATCTCCCTGGACTTACCCTGGTCCACATGGAACTGGGCCAGAGCCAGCACCTCGTGCTTCTCCATGCGCCCCATGCGCTCATCCAGATCGGCCACCCCGTCCTTCGCCACGCTCAGCTCTGGCACAAGGCGGAGGAGGGGCCCAAAGGCCACGTCGGCCTGGGCGAACTTGCTCGTGATGCGCGCGTCCAGGGTCGCCACCGCCGCGATGACCCCCGCCACCCGCGCCTCCGTCTCCGTCACCCGCGCCGCCAGGGCCGCCATGCCCCTGCTGAACTCCTCCCGGATCAGATCCCTCTGCTCCGCAAACTCCTCGCGCAGGAGTTCCCGCATCCCCCTGTGCATCGCCGCGCTGGGGTCGGGCGGTGGGATCCCCATGTGCATCTCATCGTGGTCGGCGGGTGCCCGGACTGGGCTGGACATCGCACTGCTCGGCACCTCCGCGTTGGTCGCCCCACGCGTGCCGCGGCCCGGGGTGAGGAGGCAAGCGCGGGGGGAAGGGGTCCCCGCGACCACAATGACACCCTCCATGCTCTCCTCACCGGCCCCCGCGCCTCCCGCCGCCGCAGCAGCATCCGCAGCAATGGCAGCCATGCCAGCGCCCAGCGCCATCAGGTTGAGGTTGTTGAGGTCCTTCAGCGTTTTACTCCGCGTCCCCATCGCACGAGGCGGCGATGGGCGCAAGGCCAGTTTGCGCATCTGGCTGCGTGCCATTGGGCTAGCTAGCATGTACACAGTGTGTGTGTGTGTCTGTGTGTGTGAGTGTGTGCATGTATGCGTGTGTGTGTGTGTGTGCGTGTGTGTGTGTGTGCATGTATGCGTGTGTGTGTGTGTGCATGTATGTATGTGTGTGTGTGTGTGTGTACCACCCCACTATGTGTTTGTTCGTGTGTACGCCGGGCACCGGGCACCGGGCAGCAAGAGCTGGGGGCCATGTGGTACAGCTCTGGAGTATGGGGTCGGAGGTCTGGGGTCGGGGTCTGGGGTCTGGGGTCTGGGGTCTGGGGTCGGGGTCTGGGGTCTGGGGGTCTGGGGTCTGGGTCTGGTGGGGGTCTGGGGTCTGGGTCTGGGGTCTGGGGTCTGGGGTCTGGGGTCTGGGGTCTGGGGTCTGGGGTCTGGGTCTGGGGTCTGGGTCTGGGGCTGTCTGGGGTCTGGGGGTCTGGGGTCTGGGGTCTGGGTCTGGGGTCTGGGGTCTGGGGTCTGGGGTCTGGGTCTGGGGTCTGGGGTCTGGGGTCTGGGGGGGTCTGAGGTCCAGGGTCTGGTGTCTGGGGTCTGGGGTGTAGAGTCCGGGGTCTGAAGTCTTAACCCTAAACCCTTCTCTCCCTCCCTCTGCAGGGGCGATGGCTTCCAGACCAAGAATGTGACTGCGGGGTCTCCCGCCGACCCCAACCCGTTCTTCCAATCGCTGATGTCCAAGCCATACTTGAACCAGGTGTGGGGAGGAAGTGTGTGTCTGTGTGTGGTGGTGGGGGGGGCCTGGTCCAACGGCGCTTACTTTAATTATCAACAAATAAGAAGAAGATGAGAAAGATGTTTAAAAGGGGACCCCAACCCGTTCTTCCAATCGCTGATGTCCAAGCCTTACTTGAACAAGGTGTGGGGAGGAAGTGTGTGTCTGTGTGTGTGGGGGGGGGGGCCTGGTCCAACGGTGCTTTACTTTGATTATCAACAAATAAGAAGAAGATGAGAAAGATGTTTAAAAGGGGACCCCAACTCATTCTTCCAATTGCTGATGTCCAAGCTGTACCCGGACCACGTGTGGGGAGGGAGTGTGTGCGGGGGGGGGGGGGGGGCTGGTCCAACGGCGCTTACTTACGCTTACAAATAAGAAAGAATGCCGCAATTTGTTCTTACAATCGCTTATGTCCAAGCCTGTGTGT
>VFSX01000008.1:722500-752500 GCA_016618255.1 Chlamydomonas sp. UWO 241
ACACGTCCCCACACCGCCACGCCTCCCCTCACCGTAGCTCCCACACAACGGACGCACGCCCTCGGCGCCGCCAAACTCGCCCCCACCCTCCCAGGTGCGGTGCTTAGAGTTGAGGGTTGGGGGCTTAGGATGAAGGGCTTTTGGTTAAGGGCTTCCAGGTGCACGCGCGTGTGGGTAGAATTGAGGCATCGGTGAGGGGGTTAGGAATTAGGGTTCGAATAACCAACCGTGTGCGCATTCGAGTGTCCACAGTCCATCGGTAGCATGGAGCTCTGTGCTATGCTGTGGAGTGCGAATGGTGCAAGGATAAAGTCAGGGATTTGTGTGTGTGTTCACACACACACACACACACACACACACATTTCAGAGGAGCGGGGGGAGCGGGGGGAGGGGGGGGGGGAGCAACCACACACGGACACCAGGAAGTGTGAACACACACCTCCAGGAAGTGTGAACACACACCTTCACTGCCATGCACTGACACGTCCAACACGTTCACACGCGTAACAGCTCTCCAACAACGGGCAGCTCATCGCCTTCCCACCCTCCACGTACGGCCGCAAGACCCCAAACGGCGGCGCACGCAACGCGGAGACGTGCCGCCCGTTCGTGCTGCTGCTAGCTGCTGTTGCGGCGCTGCTCTTGTCTGCTCTGTTGCTGTAGCAAGAGGCAACAGCTGCGGACACCCACACCGAATCCTGGTTCCTCCTGCCAGGGAGTAACAGAGCTCGAGAGGGGGGGTGGGCGGGGCAGATGCTGCTCAGATTGGGGAGACAGGCAAAACACAGGTTTTTACAGGTTTTACACGTACGCGCCCGGAGGACCCCGGGGCATGATTTAAAGGCCTAGACTACTCGTCTAGGGGAGCTCTACTATGAGAGCCCAGCAGGCAAAACACTCATTGGCCGACTGTGATGATCTCTCGGGACCACAGGTGTGACCACAGGTGTGACCACAGGTGTGACTAGCCTGTCCAACAACACGGGGCCACGCAAACCCTAAGTAGCTGTAACACCAGGCGCTGTGTACACTGAGATGTTACACCAGGCGCTTTGTACAGTTATGTAACACCAGGCGCTGTGTACAGTGATGTACAGTGATGAGCACCTGAGCAGAAGGGGCGGGGGTCGACAGCTGCAGGGTCAGGGGGTGGGGGTGTAGCAGGGTCACGGGGGGTAGCAGTGGGTGGGATGCATCTGGCAGCATCGTTGGCATGCGGGTAGCAGTGGCGGCAGCAGCGGCGGCGGTAGCAACGGCGGCAGGGGAGTGACCCCTCGTCTCCGCAATCGCACTCACTCGGTCCACCACGAGCCGTCGCTGTTCCCGGGACCTGGGTCTGGCCGGCCGCAGCATGCGTCACCACTGCTGGCCGCTTCGACCTTCAGTGCCACACTCGCCGTCCCCCCTGCGGATGCTAGCGGTGCGGCTGCTCCCATCGCCCCTCGTGCTACGTGCCCCAAGCTTGCACGAGGAACCCTTTTGAATCAAGCAAGTGGGGCTTGCACGGCATCCTCCTCCTTGCCCCTTGGGCTCACGGGGAGCCATGCTGCACATGTGTCCTTGTGATGCCCCGATGCACACCCGATGCTGCATGCCGCCTGCCCCGCACCCCCCCGCCGTCTCTTGCTACACCTTAATCTCCCACGTCCCCGGGTTCCACAACACCACTCTCAGCTGCTCCGGCGTGCCATTGTGCCAGGAAAACATGGGAGCACGTTATTGGCTTGAATCCCCGCGTTCCCGCCTCGCCCTTCCCCTTCGATCTCCAAGGATTGCGCAGCACCCCTCTCAGATGCTCAGGCATGCCAGGCAGTTGTAGTTGATGATCCACGACATTAGAATGCAGTTGGCTCAACTGACAGTACCCGAGTCCAGGTCTGCACTGCGCTGCCGAGGTAAATCAAGGTGGATTGGGGAGCTGCGGAGGCGAGGGGCCATCAATGAGCAGCGTGGTCGTGCATGCGGCCGCGTTGCCCGAACCGTCCGTCACGGTGATCGTGGCGCTCAGGGTTGAGTCGCACACCGCGGTCGGCAGGCATGCTCCAGGTGCATAGGTCTTGCCACTGACGGTCACGCTCACTCTCGCAAGCCCGCAGTTATCCGAGTAGGTAGCCTCGGCAGCCAGGTCGGGCATGCGAGCGGTGCAGTTGGAGCCAGACATGACGACGTATGTAGCAGGGCAGTTGACAAGTGGCGCCTCGGTGTCCACGACGGTGACCGTCTGGGTGCAGGTGGCGGTGTTGGCGGGCGTGGCGCCATCGGACGCGGTGTAGCCCACTGTGTTGATGCCCACTGGAAGAGTCAGCGTGGCGCCAGGCGCGGGGGCGATGGAGGTGGTCCCGCAGTTGTCGCTGGCAGTTGCGGTGCCGGTGGACGTGGTCGCTGCGCAGACGCCGAGGTCGTTGGGCAGAGCAGTGGCATCAGCAGGGCAGGTGATGGTGGGCGGGGTGGTGTCAGCAGGTCTCGCGACCAGATGGGACTTGAGGATTGCCATAGACGACTTGTCCACGAGGTCGAGGTTGCACGGAGAGGAGCACGTTGACGCTGACAGAGTCACATCAAAGCACGGGGCGTCCGTCGGCGTGGTGGTGCACTCCTGTACAGTCAGCAAGAAGTAGGGTCAAGGACAAGGGGGCAATGTCGAGGGAACAAGGACGAGGGGCAAGCTCTTTGGACTGAGGGGCAGGCAGAAGTGTCCCTGGCCCACGGGGGGGGGGCAGAAAAGGTATTTTTGACACACACGGTAGAAATTTTTTGGGGGAGGGGTCCCACCCACCCACCCACCCTATCTCACTAAGCACGCCATGCATGGAGCCGGGACCAATGCGCATGGCTTCGTTACAGTGAGGGCTGTCCATCGCAATGTCTAAGTTGCCAGAAGACGGCCAAAATTACCTCCAAAAACTCGCCATACCTTGGCCGAGATGGCCGCCACCAGGAGTGTGGACCCTCCAGTTCACACTTTCCAGGCAGATTCAGGGTTGCCACTCTGGTGATGTTTTGTTGTGCTCTCCAAGAAGACTCAGATGGCGTCGGTCCCACATCAATCCGTGAAGGTTGCCCAATTCCCTAGGTGAGCACTTGGTGCACCGCAGGGAGCACGCGGGGAGTTGGGGGGTTGAGGGTGTGTGGACCCCCACCCTTAAAACCAGGGTCTCCTCTGAGAGTGGATTCGCGCTCCTCTCATCAAGGTGGTTGCAATAGTGGCCTTCCCATCAAAATCGGTCCGGTGGAAAGATAATTCTCGACCTCCCATATTTAGTTTGCCGCCCCCCCTACCCACCCACCCACCCACCCCATCTTTGGACCCTCATGTCTCGGCCCCCAGGTGTCCAAATTCAAAAAATCCGCTTGATTTGGAACATAGACAGCAAGAAGATTGATAATCAGCGTGTGTGTCACACACGTACTTTTCTGCCCCCACCTTGCCCTGGCCTCTTAATTTTCTTTAAAATGAATCAAGTGACAAGATTTGTTTTAGCCCCCCAAGGAGCATCCCATGGCAATCCCCCCCCCCCCCCCCTCCCCTACCTCGGGATCGACCTCTCCGATCGACGGGTCGGCACACGTCAGGACCGCCTTGATTGTCATGGGCACGTTGTTGATGGCGGTGATGATGGCGCCGCTTGAAGAGGTGACGGTGCTGAGGATGCCGTTAGTGTTGGCTGTGAGGATCCCTGGTAGGCTGGCGCGCTGCATGGCCTTGAGGGCTCTACTAGTGGAGTTTCCCTAGACGTGTAGTCTGAGCCTTAACTCACGCCCCGGGGTCCTCCGGGCGCGTACGTGAAAAAACTGGCTGTGAGGAACTTTGCCGGGCCGGTCCCGTCGAGCCTGAAGGTCGAGACGGAGCCTGAATCCAGAGCAATGACCCTAATGCCCTGTGAGGTAGGGGGGGGGGCAGGAGATGTGCGGGTGAGATGTGGGGTGCCGTGCAAGAGGGGGGGCGTTTACGGCCTAGCAAGGCCTAGCACATGTGTGAGTGCACCTGCTGCCCACCCCACCCCGCACCTTGGACTGGAGTGCGGCCAACGTACTGGTCAGTGTTGCTTGAGGTCAACCAGCAGCAGCCACCGCAGCCGCCGCCGCAGCAGCAGCAGCAGCTTGCTGCACAGGCAGGCATCCCGCAACATGCGCACACTACTTCCGTGATTGCAGGTCAGCTGACCTTTGAAGAGAATCCAAGCCTGGCACGCCTCGCCTGCGCACACATCTCCTACGAGCCGTTTGCCTGCCGCATGCACGTTTTGAGGCCTGCTACTCTTGGTAACTCAAGTTCCCAAGCTGCCCGACCCTGCGGTCGCACCGTGCAGCGACCTGCGCCTGCGAGCCTGTGCTATGTGCGTGCAACGTGCCTGCTGTCTGCAGGCCTCCTGCCCTCCTCTCCTGTCCACTGCTCCACTGCTCCTGGATTGCAGCGCCTTGGATGTCGATTCGGATGCTCCAGGTTGATTCGCATGTTCCAGATCCGCCTTGGGGACTAGGCGGCCCCACACCCCACACCCCACACCGCGCTCCTACAAACCGACTCCTACTACGGATTTGGCATCCCTGGCTCCGACGGGGTGTGAACCAGTGGTCCACACCAATCGCCCGGTGTGGACCCTCTCACAGCCCCACACCACTGCAATATCTATTGGGGGTGCGGGGGATCTGAAGGTGGATTTGCAGTCCACCGCAGCTGGCGCACCTGAAAAATGCCCACGCTGGGTCTCACATGGGACGGCTGCCTCAGCTTTTTCCCCTCAGCCCCTTGACACGTTAGAGGTTGCGGCCCGGCTTGACATCCTTTCTGGCCACGTCTTGGCCTTTCTCACCACGGGTGGATCTCTCGTTTGGCGATTGGAAATGAACCTGCCTCGCGCTTCTCAGCAGCCATCTCAGTAAGGCCACACGCGTCAAGCACGGTCTTGATGGGAGGCATCAATGGGAGGCATCATCAACGTGAGTCCCCACCCCCTCTCTGCCTGCGTGTACAGTGGCGATTGGTTGCAGGTTGGGGGTTGGGGGGGGTCCAGGGCGCGGACAAGAAGTCGAGGGGAACCTGTTTGCTCAGGGGGGGGGGGAGGGTGTCACTTCCATCCTCACCCACACTGCTCAGTGCTCACGCCACTCCCCCCACCCACCCTGCTGCAACAACCCACAGTCCATCAAGACCTCCGCCATCAGTCTCCATGCCAGCCTCACGGCCAGCACCCCCGGCGTGTGGTCCGGCGTTGCGGGGTACAAGGATATCGACGACGACTACGCGTACAGGCTGACGGCTCCGATCCAGGCCATGACATCCGCAACCGTTGCCTCGCGGATCAACACCTGGTTTGCGCAGGGTGGCGGCGACACTCCCGAGGCCAACCTGTATGCCCTGACCCAGGTCGCGGTGGGCACCGGAGCGTTCGCGTCGAACTGGCGCTCAAAATCGATCAAGATGATGTGTGGTTTGGTGACGAACGTGGCCACGACCCCAGCCTCGGCGCCACCCTCGCCAGCACCCTCTTCGCACTCAAGTCCAAGGTGCGTGGGGACAGTGCTCTGCTCTGCCATGCCCTCTGCCCTGCCGTGAGCCTCTAGGACTCAACTGACGACCCTAAGTGTGCAGAAGAGCTTTGCGTGAGCCCTCAAAAGGTTTAGGTTTGAGGGTCACTCAACCGCACATCTCCCGCCCTCCCCTCCCCACTGCACCTCACAGGGCATCAAGGTCATCGCCCTGAATGCCCGTAACTTTGACTCGACCGGCCAGGCAACGTTCCTCACAGCCAACACTAACGGCATCCTCAGCACCGTCACCTCTTCGAGCGTCGCCAGGGCCATCATCACTGCGATCAAAAGCATCCCCACGACAATCAAGGCGGTCCTGACGTGCGCCAACCCGTCAATCGGAGAGGTCATCCCGAGGTGGGGAGAGGGGAGGTGGGGAGGGAGCGCCATGCTGTGCGGGGTGCCGGGGGTTCGGTGGGTCAAAAAATGTGTTTCGTCTCTCCAGGGAGGGGGGGGGCAGAACAGCAGGATCAAAACTTCGAATTTTCACACCGGACCAGCAACATGCCCTTCCCCTCCCTTAGTCCATATCCACTCCTCACAAACCGGGCCACGGGGGGTTGGTTGGTTGGTTCGGAGACTTGAACAAATGCCCTGTCACTTTCTACCACAACCTCCATTTGATGTGAAAGTGGGCGCATTGGATTCCCCTTGTCAAGAGGAGTTCAAATCCAACCTCAGATCACACACACCCAATATATAGTGCTGCAGTGATGCAGGGGTCCCACGCCGACGGGTGGTGTGGACCACTGGTTCACACTCCCTGCGAGCCAGAATGCTCAGCAGACCTCCTATTGGGCACGTGCCTCGTCCCAATGCATGGTCGTTCATGTGTTAACTAGTTGAGAGGGTGTGGATGGGGCCTTGGAGTGCGGGGCTGTACCGGGGCGCGTGGCCGCCTTTTGAGGCCAGTCAAGAAGTTGGTGTGAGTTTCACAGCCACCAAATGGAACCATAGATAGGGAATGGTGTTGTTGCCCACCAAGTTGACTCAAGCAGGTCCCCCAGGGATTTTTCAAAAAAAAATCATGGGCTCTGGAAAAACAAATCTGCCCCACCCCACACACACACCCACGCATCTCTCCACTCTTTTATTTGTAAACAAGTGGAGCTGCTAGGGTTCCTCAGTGCAAAGAGCTTGCCATCTCACCCTACTTCTCGCTGCCCGTGCCTGTTCAGGAGTGCACCACTTCATTGACGGGCGCCCCGTGCTGCTTTGATGTAATGCTGTCAGCTTCTACGTGCTCTACCCCGTGCAACCTTGACCTCGTGGACAAGTCGTCTATGGCGATCCTCCAGTCCCACCTGATCGCGGTACCAGACGCCAAGGCCCCCATCGTCGCTTGCCCTGCTGACATCCCTGCTCTGCCCACCGATCTCGGCGTCTGCGGGGCAACCACGATCACCGGCACCGCAACCGCAAGCGACAACTGCGGCACCGCCTCCATCGCCCCCGCGCCTGGCGCCACGCTGACTCTGCCAGTGGGCATCAACACCGTGGGCTACACCGCGTCCGACGGCGCCACACCCGCCAACACCGCCACCTGCACCCAGACGGTCACCGTCGTGGACAACGAGCTCCCCACAATCACCTGCCCCACTGACCCCGTGGTGGTCGTTCTCTCGTCGGCGGAGACACGCAGGCGCCTGTCGTCCGTCGTGCCTGAAAACTGCGCTCTCATGCCGGACCTCGTGGCCCTGTCCAGCTTCTCCGATAATGGCGCCGTCGTGAGCACGAGCATGTCTGTAGGCGGCGTCACCATCGCGGCTGGCGCCTGCCTGCCGACCGCCACATGCGATGAGACCCTGACCGCCACGATCACCGTGATGGATGCTGCAGGCAACTCTGCCTCGTGCATGGTTGACATGTACATTCAGTACGACATCGTGGCACCTTCAGTGTCCTGCGTGGACACAACGCTGTACGCAGACGCCAGCTGCCAGTCGGAGATGCCCGAATTTACCACCTCCACCTCGGATGACTGCATCATCACGTCCAACGTCCAGACCCCGGCCGCAGGAAGCATGCTAATGCTCGGCGCAACTGAGGTGTCTGTCACCGCAAGCGATCAGGCCAACACTGCGACCTGCACCAGCACTGTGATCGTCGTTGACACCACCCCGCCCACCATCACCTGCCCTGCTGATGCCACTGCTCTGCCCAACGACCTCGGCGTCTGCGCAGCGACCACGTCCACCGGCACCGCAATTGCCAGCGACAACTGCGGCACCATTGCCTCTATCTCACCCGCGCCTGGCGCCACGCTGACTCTGCCAGTGGGCATCAACACCATGGGCTACACCGCGTCCGACGGCGCCACGCCCGCAAATACGGCCACCTGCACCCAGACGGTCACCGTCGTGGACATCGAGGCCCCTGTCATCGCCTGCCCTGCTGACGCCACTGCTGTGCCGAACGACCTCGGCATCTGCGGAGCGACCACGACCACCGGCACCTCAATTGCCAGCGACAACTGCGTAACCACCTCCATCTCACCCGCGCCTGGCGCCACGCTCACTCTGTCAGTGGGCACCCGCACTGTTGACTACACTGTGTCCGATGGCGCCATGCCCGTTAACACGGCCACCTGCACCCAGACGGTCACCGTCAAGGACACCGAGGCGCCAATCGTCAACTGCCCTGCTACGTACGTCGTCTTGTCTGGCTCCAACTGCACCGCTCGCATGCCTGACCTGGCTGCCGAGGCTACCTACTCGGATAACTGCATTGGCATTGCGAGCGTGGGCGTGACCGTCGGTGGCGAGACCTATGCGCCTGGAGCGTGTTTGCCGACTGAGGTGTGCAACTCGAACTTGAGCGCCACCATCACCAAGACGGACGGTTCGGGCAACGCGGCCGCGTGCACGACCACGCTGCTCATTGATGGCGATGGTGACAAGTACAAGGCCGACGCAAAGTGCAACAACTGCGTCAAGCAGGTGCGCGCGGGGTGGGGGGGACCTTAGAAGACGCGGCCGACGACTCGCCTTCCTGAATCCTGAAGGCCTTGCTTATCTGGATATCAGCTAGTCGTACACAGTGAGGTTGCATAAGTGGAACCAGGGGGGGAGGGTGCGCAGGTTGGTGGATGAGGGGGGGGGGGCAGCGGGGCAGCGGGTCGCCTGGGGGACAGCGAGAAATCACCTTTCCGTCTGTCCGCCCCCTCATGTCCTGACCACCTCTCACCACATTGCCCGCTCACACACGCAGGCCAGCCCTCCGTACAAGAACTACGGTTTGACCAAGGTCTGCTCCAGGTGCGCATGATGATGATGATGAGCGATGATGAGCGTGCTTGCTCGCCCCCTTGCACGCTCGCCCCCGTGCACACACGCACCACATCCTCACATTGCCCCCCCCCCCCGAACGCCCCTGCATGCACGCACGACTACCTCCTCACATCTGCTCCTCCTCATCTCTCCCCTGCCCTCTTATTCCCCGCCCCTGCCCCACCTGCCCCCCCGCAGCTGTTCCTGCCCGAACATCGACGAGGCTGTTCGCTCCAAGTGCTACAACTGTCTGTCGTGGACGCGCCCGGAAAACTTTGACGGCTCCTGGTGCACCGGGTGCGCCGCGCTCGCCAAGTTCCCCGAGCTTGGTGGGGTCCCCTCTGTTGACAAGTGCATGAGCTGCGTCGTGAACCTGGACTCGTTCTGCATCAAGAAGGACTCGTGCGCGTCCCCGCCCAAGACGCGCAGCGACGGCATCACGCCCTTTCTTCCCACGCCTGCTGAGATCAATGCGTGCTGGAACTGCATGAGCCAGCACAAGTTCTACAAGTGGGGCAGCGTGACGATGACTGGGCAGGGCCAGTGCGGCAACGTGGCCTCCAAGACCTCTACCGGCACAAACCCCATGCTGCTGTGAAGCTGGCCAAGTGATGCAATCACCCCGCCCGCCGTACTTTGATCCAAAAGTTCCAATCCAGTTGTTGACTCGCTCTCAACTATAGCTAATTGCAAGCTTGCACTTTACCGCCGATTTTTGTCCTTTTGCACCACCTCTGATGGGATTCCACGTTGACTTCACTGCATGCCGCTGAAGACAATTCAAACACAAGGGCCTCACTCTGTTTGCGTCTGCCCTTCCTCACTTTTGTCCCGCACCCACACACGGCCCCCTGTCGTCGCACCTCTGATAGTATTGCACGTTGGCTTCATTGCCTGCTACTACAAATAATCCAAACTGGCATCACTTTGTGTGCGCCTGACCTGCATGATTGTGATCCCGCACCCCCACACGGCTTGCACTGTAACGCCGACGATGACGGATGACGTTGCCTCCCTGCCCGCCAGATCAATCTGCAAGAGACCTTAGCTCCTCGGCCCCTCGCCTCCGCAGCTCCCCAAATCCGCCTTGATTTACCTCGGCAGCGCAGTGCAGACCTGGACTTGGGTACTGTCAGTTGAGCCAACTGCATTCTAATGGCGTGGATCACTAACAACTGCCTGGCACGCCTGAGCATTGGAGAGGGGTGCTGCGTAATCCTGGGAGATCGAAGGGGAAGGGCGAGGCGGGAACACGGGGATTCAAGCCAATGACGTGCTCTCATGTTTTCCTGCCACAATGGTGCGCGCCGGAGCAGTTAGGAGTGGTGTTGTAGAACCCGTGGACGTGGGAGATCAAGGTGTGGCAGGAGACGGTGGGTGGGACGGGGGGCAGGCGGCATGCAGCATCGGGTGTGCATTGGGGTAGCACAAGGACACGTGTGCAGCACGGGGAGCCCAAGGGGCAAGGAGGAGGGGGCTGCCGTGCAAGCCCCCACTCGCTCGAGTTCATAGGGTTCCTCGTGCAAGCTTGGGGCGCACATCATGCGGGTCGATGAGAGCAGACGCACCGCAAGCATCAGTAGGGGGCAGTGATCCCCCTCCAAGCCGTATACCGCTCCGGGCCGGATTTCCAACTCCCCAGAAGCCACCCCACACTTGGTGGTAGAGGGCATGGAGCGGGGAGCGTTGGACAGCTGAGAGCCCCCCGGCATGCGTTGCGTGAACACCCGCTATGTATTGCACCTGGTATGAGCGGTCAAAGTTGCTCGAGCCGAGAGCAACTAATTACTCAAATCCAGGGAGCACCGACAGGGAGGGCAACGAGTGTGGCACAGAGGGTGCAAGCGGCGTCGGTGACGCATGCTGTGACCGGCCTAGATGAGCCCGGCCAGTCCCGGGAACAGCGACGGCTCGTGGTGGACCAAATGAGTGTGGTTGCGGAGCCGAGGGGTCACTCCCCTGTTGCTAGATGTGCGTGCCGTCCACCCCAACCCTGACCCCATGTGCGTGCCCAAACCAGGTGCTCGACAGCTCCCCTGGCCGCAGCAGGTGGCCCTCTCTGCTCGTCCGCTCTGGTAGGCTGGCGCGCTGCGTGGCCTTGTGGTCTCTCCTAGTAGAGGCCCCCTAGACGTGTAGTCTAGGCCTTAAATCACGCCCGGGGTCCTCCGGGTGCTAACGTGTAAAACCTGTAAAACCTGCTCGTCCGCCCAAATGCCCGGGTGCCGTCATCCATGTCGAGGAAGATGGTGGACGCACAATGCAGGGTGGGTGGATGGGGTGGGTGAGAGTGTAGGAGGGGTGAGGGGGTGGGGAGAGGTTCAGCCGCCCAAGCGCCGGGGTTCCGTCCATGCCGAGTAATCGCGTAGTACATGCACAGTGGGTGTGCGGGTGAGCGTGTCTGTGTAGGGTGGGGGGTGGGGGAGGGGGGTGCCGTCCGAGGAAGCTTGTTGCACACACAATGGAGGATGGGATGGGATGTGTGCGTGTGCGTGTATGGCGGGTTGGTGTGTGTGTGTGGGGGGGGGGGGGGAAGTGTGTGTGTGGGGGGGCAGCGCGGTAGGGCCACGGGGCGGTTGCTTCGTCAGCCCTTCCGCCTCCCCCCCCCCCTCTTTGACTGGCCTTGCCCGACCCATCACTTCTCACCCTCCCTCAATCCCTCCACCCATCCCTCCCAGCATGGCTGACCCCCCCCCAGCGCACCCCCCTCCACCCCACCCTCTCCCCTGCGTGGCGGACCACCACTTCAGAGAGCTGCACGCGGCTGGTGTGCCTGGGGCTGTGTTTGCCTCCAGGCTGGCTGCCCTCCCCCCCCTCTCCTCTGCTCTCCAGGGGAGCTGCACGTGGCCGGCGTGCCTGGGCTGTGTGCGCCTGTTTGCTGGTTGCCCCCCCCCCCTCCCCCTCTGCTCTCCAGGGGAGCTGCACGTGGCCGGCGTGCCTGGGCTGTGTGCGCCTGTTTGCTGGCTGCCCCCCCCCCCCCCCCCCCTCTGCTCCCAGGGAGCTGCGCGCGGCCAGTGTGCCGGTCGCGCTGTGCACCGACGACTCCGGCGTGTTTGGGACGAGCCTCTCAGAGGAGTTTGCCACATGTTGGCGCTCGTTTTACCTGGGGAGGTGTCACATACTACTCGCCTAACTTGTATATACTGTATACTTGTACTGAAAGAGGGTCACCGATACAACTAGTTCCTTTTACCTACTCAGTTGCTACAGGAGGGCTGACCTGGCGGCGTGTCTGCGGTTGGCCTGGGGAGGGTAGACCTGGCCTGGGGAGGGCAGACCTGGCCTGGGGAGGGCAGCCTCCTACTTCTGACTCCCTGGTAGGCTGGCGCGCTGCGTGGCCTTGCGGGCTCTACTAGTAGAGCTCCCCTAGGCGTGCAGTGTAGGCCTTAACTCACGCCCCGGGGTCCTCCGGGCGCGTACATGTAAAAACAGTACAAACGTCAGTCATGAGAGGGGACAACGACGGTGCGACGGGCGTGGCGGGCCTGACTGGCACTCTGGGCTGCTGTCTCACCTATGCCGTTTGTCGTGCTGTAGGTGTCACACAATCACGCATTACTGACGCTTCAAAAATTCGAACCCAGTTCTTCAGAATGATGGCAACAATTTTCAAGGTGTGTAACGATCGCGAGGGCTCAGCTGCAGTGCTTCCTCAACTAGGCGGTCTTCCTTTACACCCTTTAACAGTAACAGTAACACGGGGTTTCCAGCTAAGCAGGCTACTCTTCTACTAGAGACACCCGCCGATACTCCAGCACACTTAAGTACTAGAGTACCGCCGGCTTCCGGCCGATAGACTACCGCTCCCGCCGGCTAGACTACCCCAAACAGCGGTCTCTGAGAGACATGTCTGGCAAGGAGCATATAGGAGAGGACCTTCCTCAGGGTCACAGTAGTGGCCTTGTGGCCAGTCAAGCCGGCAGAGCCGACTGGCGCTGACTGGAACGGTCCCCGCCTGGCAGTGCATGGCTGTCCAGCTCTCGTTTGCATGGGGCTCAGCCGGCGCCCCATGCCTCATGCATGGCCAGGTCCCACCCTCCAGGGGTGCATGGACGACAGAGTTGTCATGGAGGCTGCCTGAAGACCTTCCAACGCCAGTCACCGGCAGACGAGCGACCCCGAGGATGAGCGCGGTGACGAACGCTGCGATTGGTGAAGCGGATTTACTCTGTGTTGCCTCGGCGGTTGCCACCGCTGAAGCCGTGATGGTAGCCCGCCTCCACGGGCAGCCATCTTGACCAATGTCCAGCATGCATTGACGGGCGCCAGCTCCTCCGCTCGTCGATCAACTCGTCGAGATCGGTGCCGCATGGCGTCCTGCATGGGGGGAGGATAAGGGCCGTCTCCCAGCACGGGCCGCGGCAGCGCCGCGGCTACTCGCCAAGCCATGGCAGCGCCGGGCAAGCCGCTCCTGAAGTGTTCCACCGAGGGGCAGTCTAGCAGGAGCCGGGCCAGTCGTATTTTACCCCGCTCGTCAGCGGCACGGAGATCCTCGTCACCAGCAGCGCCGCATTGCTAGGTCCAGGGCTCGGCGACGAGAACGCGCCTCCGTTAATCGAGCCCCATTAGTACCCCATTAGTACCCCATTAATACTTCAAAAAGAGATCGGCGTATTATACTCGTACTAAGTACTACCCATCCCTGCCTAGCCCGCAGGCAGCCTCCCGGGTGGCTCACCCTTGCGAGGTTACCACGCCTGTGGGACGATATTTGCAGAGAGATGGCAGCCATTGCAGGAGCAGCCAGGCAGATGATGATGATGATGATGGTAGTGTGTGTGTGTGTGTGTGCTCAGGGCTGCACGGTACGCGATTTTTACTGGGGTACGGTACCACTTTTACAATGGGGCGCATTGCTGCCGACCCATTGCTCGCACGTGCATCAGCGCCAGGGCAGCTTGGGCCACGAAGGCCAACGACCACATGATGAACTTAACGGATGAACTGGAATGGATTAAGCTAAGTAGGACCGTTGCCTTGGCGGTGAAAAACGATTCCACACAACTGAGTGTGAATTCCACCTGTAAATCGGACTTTGGGTTGGCGTCGTGCCTGCTGTGTCATAGTCCCGCTGGGGCTTTCTTATGTAGCGTTTTATTCCGACATCTGCTCGACATAGGAGTGGGCGCATTGGATTCCCCTCGTCAAGAGGAGTCCGAATCCACCCTCAGATCCCACACAGACCACAGCATGTTGCAGGGGTGTGGGAGTGTGAGAAGGTCGACACCGGGCGACTGGTGGACCACTGGTTCACCCCCCTCAGAGCCAGAATGCTCCGCAGACCTCCGATAGGGATGGGGAAGGCGCGATGGATTTGTCTAACGACAAGGATGCCAGATCCATGGTCATTCATGTGGTTCATAGTTGGGAGGGTGTGGAAGGGACCTTGGTGTGTGGGGCTGCACCGGGGCATGTGGCCGTCTTCTGAGGCCGCTTCAGGAACAGGATTGGGTTGTACAGCACCCCAAATAGTGTGATGGAATGGGAACAATGTCACGAAGCTGCCCACCAAGTTTCAGCTCCGGCAGATAAGGTCTGGGTGCACGGGGGGGAGGGGGGGAAGATCCAGGCCCACTTGGAAAATAATGCAACGCTGGGTCTGAAAAAACGATTCTGCCCCCCCCCCCCCCTGCCGCCATCACTTGATTTTAAGCTCTCGTGTATGAGCGATCTCTGGACCAGCACTCACTGCTCACTGCCGGTACGCTCCCTCCCGCCCCCCTCCCCCGGAGATGACCTACAAACCCAGCAGTGGGAGTGAGGGCGGCGCCTCCGCAGCACAGGTAGGCGCAAGTCTGTCGGAGCCGGCCCCGCCTGACAAGGACGGCCACGTTAGCTTGCACTCGGGGGTCACGCTCCACAAGTCTGGTCCGTCGGGATGGCTATCCCTGTGAGTGGGGGTGGGAGACGCACGGCTGGTGTTGAACTCTGAACAACCCCACCCACCACCGCCGCATGCCCACGTCCCCATTTGCAGTGTGTGAGATCTTCCCGTGTCCTGGCTGCCCTGGCGCCGAGTGCGCGTTGGGCCCGTGCGTTGGCAACGGTGGCGCGCCAACCTGCCGTGCGTCGGCGACCCGATTGCCCAGCCGTACTGCCCGTGCCGTGTTGTTCCTTGCACTTCTGGCTGCCCTGGCGCCTCGTGCCAGTTGGGATCGTGCGACGGTGGCATGGCGAGCTGCCCGTGCGGTGCCCTGGCGCCGTCAACCCGTGCGAGTTTAACTGCCCCGGTGAGTCATTATGCAGCACAGTCACTCTGCACGAATTAGCAGCTGGCACAGCTGGTGTTTGAGTGCGTTCTGATTCGTGTGCATCATCTCTGGATGATGAGCTGCGTTACTGCCTGCACCCACCGCGTGTGGGGGAAGGGGGAGAGGGGGGGCTGCGTGCTCGCTGCGTGTGGCTGCCCACCTGACGCGCTGCCTCGTGGTGCAGCCTGGGGGCCTTGAGGCGGCATTGAGGGGGGTGGGGTGCAGCCAAGGCTGTACAGGTTTTACACGTTCGCGCCCGGAGGACACCGGGGCGTGAGTTAATGCCTAAACTACACGTCTATAGGAGCTTTACTTAGAGAGCCCGCAAGGCCACGCAGCGCGCCAGACTACCAGGAGGGTGCAGCCAAGACAACTGCAACCCTCTTGAAAAACTTGCCTGCACATTACTCCACAACATACTGGCCACAGGGGCGGGCCGGGGAACCGGGGAGCCCCCCCCATTGCGATTTGGTTGCGCTTGCAGCGGATGCGAGCGGGCGACTGACACACCAGAGGTCCACGGCAGGGCGCCTCCCTCAACTTCCTTCCAGCTACTCCCTCCTCCTGATCTACCTCTAGATCTCACTGATGGATGTTACAGTCAGTGACACCTCTAAAGGCGTATAAGATAGTGCTCGGCGCGTATGGCCCCAGCACCTTAATGAGACTCACTACTACTTTTGCCGAGTTCTTTTGTCCCTCAGCTGAGAGCTCGAGGTCCGCTCCCCCTCAAGTCCCCCTCCTCCCCCTGCCTACTCTCAAGACGCTGTGTGCTCCGTTGGATATTCTAATATCTGAACCCCACCCACCGCCATTAATACGGCCTTTGTGGGATCCAGGCGCCAGCTGGTGCACCTGATCACTACTCTTGAGCCGCTGCTCCTTCTCACACCACCACCCTATGACAGTCAATGCATGCCTCACGAGCCCGGGTTCGCACTGGGGGCGCGAGGCGAGACTCACCGTCAACGCCTCCCCTTCCCACGCCTACTCACTCCACCACGATGCAGTCGTCCCCTGCGGACTCGGGCGCAGCGGGTTCCTCGGCCAGCTTCAGGTGGCTTAGAGGTGCAAGTTGGGTACAGGGCGCTTGGTTTGCCTCTGCTGGCGAGAGGCTGTTGCTGGGCAGCCTGTGGGTGGCAGGTGGATGGCAGGTGGGTGCCAAGCGCTCGACCACAACCGCCGAGCCCAAGCACAATGTGCACGTGAACGCTCGCATCGACAGGACCCCAGCATGCAGCGCTGGCGCCAGACGCAGGCGCAGCAGCGACGCCAGCAGGCGCAGCAGTGACGCCAGCAGGCGCAGCAGCGACGCCCACGCAGGGAAGTCGGCCAGCTGCAGCCCGAAGTCCCTCTGCCCCACCAATGCGGCAGGGAAACGGTCTCACGGCGGCGAAGCGCGCCAGGAAGTATGGTGGATGGTGGATGTTTTAGTCAGGGACACCTCTAAAGGCGTATAAGACCGTGTCGGACATGTCGAACGTGTCGGGCGCACGGCGTGGGCACACTCTCCCTCCCCCCTGGTGCCAACGTTGTTAACACCGTCTGTCCTGCACAGCCCTGGGGGGGCAGTGCCCATGCAAAACAAGGTTGATGCTTGCGGATACAGGCGTGCATGCATGCGGCGCGCGCTGCGTGCCTGTTGACACGTCTCCAGCGTTGCCCACCCCTTCGACAACAGCCGTCTCTCTATGCGCTGCGTGGCAGAAGACCGTGGACATGAAACACTGACAATGATGGGTGGATTACAGTCGGGGAAACGACTCTCCCGCTTGGTTCAGTAACACCCTCGCCCCTGTCGCCACGCGCCCCCTGCTCGCTACCACCGTGTCCAGGTCAAGCAGCTCCTCCAGGCTCATCTTGCCCATCTCCATCTGCAGCACCTCTGGCGTCGAGTCGGTCAAATCCTCCAAGTTGAGCACCATCGGCGCGGCCTGCGCCATGAGCTGCGCCACCCTGCGCGCGGCCGCACGCGTCGCCGCCGCGCGTGCGGCCTTGTTGTCGCGCGAGGTGTCCGAGTGCTCGGCTCCCGCTCCAGCCGTGGCCTTGAGGAGCCCAGTCGGGTGGGCGCGGGCGGGTGGCGGCGCCAGCAGCTTACCGGGGGGCGGGCCGCGCGGCTGCGCCAGCCTGCCAGAATGGTGCGACACCGACACGTCCAGCTCGCTGATCGTGTCGAGCGCCGACAGCGAGCACGACATGTCGTCGACCGCGCCCGCGGGCGCCGCACCGCCGTCCAGCAGGCAGATCGACATGCCGTCGTCGTCGCGCGCGTTGTTCTCCACCCTGATCCGCTGCAGCTGAAGGTCCACACTGTCGACATCATCGTCGAGGCCAATGCCCAGGCCGCCGTAGAGCGACGGCTGCCCGCGGCGCCGCAGGCCCGAGGAGCCCGACCTGCCGAGCGCAAGCGCGTGCGTGGAGAAGGTCGACATGCCGGACGCGGGGCGTGACCCCTCGCTGCCCGGAACGCTGCCTGGCCGCTGCCGCTGCTGCTGCCGCTGCTGCTGCTGCTGCTGCTGCTGCTGCTCCTGCTGCTGCTGCATCCCTGCCAGCGCATACCGCCCCATGTGCTGCGGAAGTAGGGTGGGCGTGGCGGGCGGCACGCCCGCCGCCGCAGCGGCGCTGCTCCTCCATCCCGATCCCAGGTCCGACTGCGCAGCGGAGCCACCGTCGCCCTCGTCCGCACCGCCCCCGTCCGGCCCCATGTCGCCACCTCCCGCCCACTCGGAGCCACCGCCGCCGGCCCCGAGCGATTCTCTCAGCCACGCTGCCACGCTGCCCAGTGCCGACGCCGGCCCCACAGGACCCAGGCCCGACGCGCGCGGCTGCCGGGCTGCAGAGCTCGTCGACGCGTCCTCCTGACCGATGCTCGCCCCCGGTGAGCCGTGCCGCTGGCCGGCGGGCATGCTCCTGCTGATCGGCAGCGCGCGGGGGTTCCCAAGCGCAGGTCCAGACGCAGGCGCTGGCACACCACCTCGCCCGCTGGTGCTGGGGCCTGGCTGCGTGTGGCTGCTGCTAGTCGAGGCACTGCGCCCGTGCATGGCGGCGCCTCCGCCTCCGCCTCCGCCTCCGAGCTGTGATGACACCGGCCGGCTGGCCCCGACCTGCTGCTGCTGCTGCTGCTGCTGCTGCGGGGGCTGGAGTGGCCTGGGGAAGTCGGTGTAGCCGTGCGTGATGGGGCTGGCCGTGCTGGGGCGGCTGGCAGACACGGCCGTGCCCGGTCGTGCGAGGCCGCCAACGCCAGCGCCGCTGCTGTTTAGGCTCCTAGTGTTTACCGCCGAGAGCTGCTGCAGCGTCAGCAGCTTGCCGGGCTTGTAGGGTGCAGCCTTGTGGGGCCCGACCGACGGTGGTGGTGGCGCGGCCCCGGCGGGGTGTGGGTGCAGCGGCGGCGCCCGGCTGTGGGTGGGTCCACCGCGTGACGGCGACGCGGCGGGTGGCTGCAGCAACGGGGGGCCCAGGCCCGCAAAGGCCGCGGCAGCCTGCCTGCCTGCGGCCGTGGCAGACGGGCGAGAGAAGCCGACCATCGACGCGGTGCCCGGCCGTGCCGACGCGCACGCCGCCGCCGGCTGGCCGAGGAACGGCGTACTCGCCGCGGTCGCGCCGCGGTTCTCATTCAAGCGCCCGCGGTGCACCGCGGCGTGGAGCGGGCTCGCGAGTGCGGCTCGCATCAGCTGCGAGAACACCTCGTCGTTGTGCTGCGCGCTTACGTCGTTGCTGCTGTGCGCGCTTCCTGCGATGGCGGCCGCCAGCAATGCCGCCTGGCTGCGGGCGTCGCTGCCCCCACTGCGCCCCGCGGCAATGCTGCCGCCGACGCTGGCCGCGCCGCGCGCCTGCTGCTGCTCCATGCGCTGCTGGAAGGCGGTCAGGTGCTGGTGTTGCTGGGGCGCCGCGCTTTTGTGCCTCCCGTTGGTTCCCACCTCACCGCCCATTCCTTGCGCCGTGGTGGGCCTGTGTCAGGCAGGACACGTGTGTGATGGTGCCTTGGTCAGGGTAGAGAGGCAGGCCGTGTGTGTGGCGTAGCCGTGTTCAGGGCATGCGTGTCCATGCGTGCATGCATGCATGCCCAGCGGGCAGCAGCTCCCCACCTAGCCGTGCCAACGTCTGAGCCAACTGCCAGCTTGCTCAGGGTACTCATTGAGGTGGCCTGCGGCGTACATGCAGATGTGTGTCGTCAGGGTGTTGTTGCGCATGCAAAAAAACGTGCCGACGCATTCCCCCTCAGGCTCCCCGCTCCCCACACCCACCAGCTGCTTCCAAAGATAGGGCGAAGTGCTATTTGCGCTGCGCCATACGGCTGCGCGACGCTCAAATTTTGCGATCCACTCCTCTAGTCCTTGTATCACACACTAAAATTCGAGTGTGCTAATTGGACTGCCCGCGTGCGGCGATTACATATATTCAACCGCAGTGGCAGTCAGATATGCATGTCACCGCCCCACACTGTGTTGAAACACCAGAAGGATGAATTCTAACCCCCATTAATGTGTTCACTGATATTGTAGGCTGCTGCACCTGCCTACTACCACAACCGCCACAGCCGGCTCCCCCTGAACACCGCAGACTCGCTGTCCTCGCCCTCTCCATCTGATTCCCCTGCCGCCACTCGCGCCGCCCGCCTTGCAGCCGCCTCCGCCCGCAGCTGCTCCGCCGCCTTCCTCGCCTCCTCTTTTCGTCGCTGCTGGTCATGCTGCAGGGGTGGGGGCGTGGGGCATGCGTCAGATGCCAGGGACCATCGGTGCACACATGCAGCGCTGCAGGCGTGGCTGCTGGCTGCCTCCCACCACAACCGCAGCCCATCAAGCACCAGGGTCAACACGACCACCTATCGTGTGCCCCAACTCACGTATTTCGCCCACGTGGACAGCGCAAACGCGGCGAACACCGGCGAGCCGAGCACGATGTACGCGAGCTCCGGCACCACCCGCATGGCCCGCAGCGCGGGCGCGACGAGTGAGCGCCGCCCGGCCCACTCGAGCGCCTGCCCCGGGTCAAACTGACGCAGGAACATGCCAGGCAGACCGCGCATGAGCAGCTGAACCGCCTGCTCGCGGCGCGCAACCGCCGCAGCGCCCGCCCGCGCCGCGCTCCGCGCCGCCGACGCCCGCTCCACCGCGTTCGCGCGCGGCCGCCACCGCGCCTTGCGCAGCGCCGCCGCGCGCGCCTCGCTCGTGCCGACGTACACGTTGTCAAACGCGTAGCCGCCGCCGGCGTCCCCGACCCACAGCTCGAGCGCGACAGCGCCGATGTCCGGCACGCCCCGCAGCGGCGCGTCGTCGTCGTCGTGCTCCGGGTTGGGCGCGCTGCGCTGCACCCACGCGCCCGCGTACGCGGGGTTGCGCACGCGCCTAGGCGCCCACTCCCCGCGGTATGCCCGATTGGGCACCTGCTCGGAGGCAGCCAGGTGTCGGGAGGAGGGAGGTCAAAAGCCCATACAAAAAAACCTAATAACAAGCACGCGCCTCGGTGTCCACACCTGGGCACCTGATCGGCAGACAGCCGGGTGTCGGAAGGAGGGAGGTCAAAAGCCCACACTAAAAAACTGAATAACAAGCACGCGCCTCGGCGCCCACTCCCCGCGGTACGCCCGGTTGGGCACCTGCTCGGCAGACAGCCGGGTGGCGGGAGGAGGGAGGTTTCATCCAGCGTAGCTGGAACAGCGTGTCGGAAGAGCGTGTCGGGCTTGGCGCCAGCTTGACGTCGTCACACAGGCCTATTACTGAGGCTCACCAGACGTCCGGCAGACTGGAACATCCATCATCCTCTTCTTCCTCATATCGCCATCATCACGAGTTCAGTGCCCCAGGGCCGGAGGCCTTTTGCCTGCCCCCTTATCCCCTGATTTAGTAGGAAGCCGAGACCCAACCCCCCGGCCTGCCCCTGGATAGATAAAAGTCGAGACCCAACCCAGACCCAGACCCAGACCCGGACCCGGACCCAGACCCAGACCCAGACCCAGACCCAGACGCCAGACCCCAGACCCCAGGTCCAGATCACCTGCGGCGGCGCCCACTCCCCGCAGCCGAGCTCCTTTCGCTCCGCGCGCACGCACTTGGGGTTGGGGATGAGCGGCGGGGCCCACTCGCCGTCCTCGTCATCGTCCCAGTCGGGTGGCTTCAGGGCACCGGGCTTGGGTACCTGGTTGGGCAGGGTTTAGGAGAGGGGGTAGGGTAGGTGGGCAGGGTTGAAGGTATGGGGGAGTGGGCGGGGACCACTGGCCGTCCTCGCCATCGTTCCAGTCGGGCGGTCTGATGGCGCCGGGCTTGGGCACCTGGGGTGTTATGATGGGTGGATGAGCAGCCAAGGTCCCACTCGAGGGGCGGGCTCAGTGGCAAGCGACGAGCGCCCCCCCTCCCACCCCCGCCCACTCTGGAAGGTTCCTTTTGGGTCCCAAGACGGAACCAACCTGGAGGGGTTCGTTGACGAGCCACTTTTTCGGCCCCGTGCTACAAACGAAAGCACGCATGTCATTGTGTGTGTGTGTGTGTGTGTGTGTGTGTGCGTGTGTGTGTGTGCATGCGCGTGTGTGTGCATGAGCAGCCAATACCCAACCTGTAAGGGCTCGTTGACGAGCCACTTTTTCGGCCGCTGCGCGTTTCCATCGGGCAGCGTCGGGCGGTCGTCCCAGTCGGGCGGGCGGACATCAGATGGGTCGGGGATGCTGCGTGTGTGTGTGTGTGTGTGTGTGTGTGTGTGTGAATGTGAATGTGGGTGTGGGGTGTGTGTGCGTGGGGGGGGGGAGGTCAGTTGGGTGGACGCACGGCAGATAGTTCGGGGATGCTGTGTGTGTGTGTGTTGTGTGTGTGTGTGTGTGTGTGAGTGTGAGTGTGAATGTGTGTGGGGTGTGTGTGTGTGGGGGGGGGGGGGGTCGGTCGGGTGGATGCACGGCAGATGGGTCCGGAATGCTGCATGTGTAAGTGCATGCGTGCGTGTGTGCGTGTGTGTGTGTGTGTGTGTGTGTGTTCGTGTGTATGGGTTTGCACAGGTCTTGCACAGGTCTAATACACCAACAACATCGGCATCCGACGGACTGGCAAATCGACCACAGCACCAGACACACACACACACACACACGCACACGCACGCACGCACATACACACACACACACACCGTGGACTCACGTCTCCTCGTCTTCCCAGTCATCCGGCTTGATGTGCGTCGGGTCGGGTATCTCTGCCCGCCCCCCCCCCCCCCCCGCCAGATATTCGTGTACATACAACCACACCCACCACCACACAGGCATACACACGGCCACGTCCTCACGTCTCCTCGTCTTCCCAGTCTTCAGGCTTGATATGCGTTGGGTCGGCTATCTCGGCCGGCGGCAGACCCCCCCCCCCAAACACACACACACACACACGCACACGCACATGCACAAACACTCACGTCTCCTCGTCTTCCCAGTCATCCGGCTTGATATGCGTCGAGTCTGGTATCTCTGCCCCCCCCCCCCCCCCGCCAGATATTCGTGTACATACAACGACACCCACCACCACACAGGCATACACACAGCCACGTCCTCACGTCTCCTCGTCTTCCCAGTCTTCAGGCTTGATATGCGTCGGGTCGGGGATCTCTGCCGGCGGCAGCAGCGGCGGCGACAGGCTGTCGAGCAGGCTGCCTGAAGACGCGACCTTCCCGTCCACCAGTACCTTGAAACTGCATGGCAGAGCATGCACGACACAGTGTGGGCCAGTGTCTGTCAGTGCTTGTGTGCGTCTGTTGGGGCGTATTCTAGGGGCCTGCAGTGCTTGTACAGGAGCTGCCAGTGCATACGGCTCATGCTCTGGTAACGCTTGGTTGGTTGGGGGTGTGTCACGCAAGGCTGCCTACAGACGCGACCTTGCCATCCACCAATACCTCAAAGCTGAGCAGGCGCGGCATGCAGCGCACATTGTGTGGTCCATCTCGGTCAGTGCGTGTGCCGTGTTGGTTCATGGTGGCCAGCGATCTTATTTTCAGGCCTTTTACTTAATTGTTCCACTGCCGCATTTTGCTTTGGCCGTGTTGACTGCTGACCTCCAGATGCGCGTTATGTCCTCATACAGACAGTAACAGCAACAGTAACACGGTGTTTCCAGCTAAGCAGACACCCGCCGATACTCCAGCACACTTGAGTACTAGAGTACCGCCGGCTGCCGGCCAACAGACTACCTCATACATAGGTCATTTGAAAGCTCTGGGCAAGCTCTATCTGACGGTATCGTCAGAATACCAATCCACTTGATGAGTTGAGATGTGATCAACGTCAAAGTACAGCCGGGATGCAGCCGAATGGCTGTGCACAGCCAAAAAAGTCATCACTGACAGTGCTCAACGCGTGCTCCTTAGTGGGGCAAGGAGGCGCGCGTGGTTTGCCCCCCCCCCTCAGCTCACACACACACACACACACACACACACACACACACACACATACACGCACACACACACACACACCACACACACTCACACACACACAAACACTCACACACGCACGCACACACGTGCGCACAGACATACGCACGCACACATGCATGCACACACACACGCACACACACGTGTGCACACACACACACACACACACACACACACACGCACACACACACACACACACACACACACACGCACTCACACTCACACACGCACACGCACACGCACACACGTGCACACACACACACACACACTCACGCACGCACACATACACACACACACACACACACACGCAAACACACAGACATGCACAAACATCACACACCTCGCATCTGGCCGAACCACCAGTGTGTATACGTGCAGCCTGTCATCGTGCGGCGCCGGGCGCGGCGCCGACCCCCGCACCAGCGCCTTCAGCCTCGCGACCGGGGCAGCAGCAGCAGCAGCAGCAGCAGCAGCAGCAGGAGCAGCAGGAGCAGCAGCAGGAGCAGCAGGAGCAGCAGGAGCGGCGCCCGCGCCAGCACTACTCCCCTCCTCCCCTCCGCCCGGGGTCTGGCAGGCAGGCGGGCTCGTGGCAGGCCTCCCCCTCGTGTACGCTTGGCGCAGGATTGTGTGGAGAGTGCCATCGGCCGGGCCGCCGCCGCACTTGTCGGGCCCAAACATGACGCTGTGTTTGTGCGTGTGTACGTGTGTGTGTTCGTGTGTGTGTGTGTGTGCGTGTGTGTGTGTGCATGCACGTGCATGCGTGTGTGTGGATATGTGTGTGTGTGTGTGTGTGTGTGTGTGTGTGTGTGCATGCGCGTGGGTATGTGGGTGTGTGGGTGTTGGGGGAGGTGAACAGGATGGTGTGAGGCAGATCTTAGTACAGGCTGCGCTGTGAGTGAAATGTACTGGTGGTGGTGGTGGTGGGGTGGCAAGGTGACGAGGTGACAGCCTGAACAAGCTCCTACACACCTGCAGGGTGTGTCTCCGGTCAGGGTGCTGGGTGCAGCTGCGAACGACAAATCGTGCCTGCTAGGGACGTGCACGTGGTGTCTGCAGGAAAGTCGCTGCTGCGCTCTTATTTACAGCTGCCGCTGTGTTACTTTTGCTGTCACTGTCGCTGTTACGGTTACGGTCGCCGAGCCCTGGACCCAGCAATGCGGCGCTGCTGGTGACGAGGATCTCCGTGCCGCTGACGAGCGGGATAAAATACGACTGGCCTGGCTCCTGCTAGACTGCCCCTCGGTGGAACACTACAGGAGCGGCTTGCCCGGCGCTGCCATGGCTTGGCGAGTAGCCGCGGCGCTGCCGCGGCCCGTGCTGGGAGACGGCCCTTATCCTCCCCCCATGCAGGACGCCATGCGGCACCGATCTCGACGAGTTGATCGACGAGCGGAGGAGCTGGCGCCCGTCAATGCATGCTGGACATCGGTCAAGATGGCTGCTCGTGGGGGCGAGCTACCATCAGGGCTTCAGCGGTGGTGACCGCCGAGGCAACAACAGAGTTTATCCGCTTCACCATCGCAGCGTTTGTCACCGCGCTCACCCTCGGGGGCACTCGTCTGCCGGTGACTGGCGTCGGCATTGGTCTTCAGGCAGCCTGCCATGACGACTCTGTTTGCCCAGGCCCCCCTGGAGGGTGGGACCTGGCCATGCATGACGCATGGGGCGCAGGCAGAGCCCCATGCATGGAGTTGGACAACCATGCACCATGCCAGGCGGGGACTTTTCTGCTTCAGCGCCGCCAGTCGGCACAGCCGGCGTGGTTGGCCTCAAAGGCCAGGAGGAGGACGGTCCTTTCCTATACGCTCCTTGCCAGACATGTCCCCCAGGGACTTGTTTGGGTCTAAACTAGCCGGCGGGAGCGGTAATCTAGACGGCAGGTAACCGGCTGGTGGCTATCGTCCTTCACAGGGCGGTGGCACTAGGACTAGTGTTGTCTTAGCTGGAATGCCATGTAACTGTAACTGTCGCTGTTACTGTTTCTGATACTGTTACTGTTACTGTTACTGTTTCTGCCACTGTCACTGTTTCAGACACACCTGTAGGGCGTGTCTCCGGTGAGGGTGCTGGGTGCAGCTGCGAACAATTCGTCGTGAGACAGGAGCTTGATGTAGGACCCGCCGCACGTGTGGCCGCGGGTGTAGTGCACCTGGTCGGTGTTGGTGGTGCTGTTGTTGTTGTTGCTGCTGTTGTTGTTGTTGCTGTTGTTGTTGTTGTTGTTGTTGTTGTTGTTGTTGTTGTTGTTGCTGTTGTTGTTGTTGTTGTTGTTGGTGGTGTTGGTGTTGTTGTTGGTGTTTTTGTTGTTGGTGGTGGTTGGTGGTAATGGTGTTGGTGTTGTTGGTGTTGGTTGGTGGCGGGTGGAAACAGCAGTGTGAGACAGCGGCCTGAGGTAGGACCCGCCGCACGTGTGGACGCGCATCAAGTGCACCTGGTTGTTGTTGTTGGTGCTGTTGGTGCTGTTGGTGGGTGGGTGGCAGGTGGAAACAGCGTCGCGAGACATCGCCTTGAGGTAGGACCCGCAGAAATTGTGGCCGCGCGTGTAGTGCACCTGGTCGGTGGTGGTGTCGCTGGTGTTGGTGTTGTTGTTGGTGGTGGTGGGTGACGAGTGGAGGGTGACGAGTGGTGGGTGGAATCAGCTTAGTGAGACAGCGGCTTGAAGTGGGACCCGCAGCAAGTGTGGCCGCGCGTGTACTGAACCTGGTTGGTGGTGGTGGTTGGTGGTTCGTCGGTGGTATTGATGATGCCTCGGCCGAAAGCCGGGGTTAGCAAGCTCGGCTTCGTCGGCTTGTTGGTTTGGATTCCACCCCCTGCAAAAAGCTGATGATGCCTATTGGGGTTGGCGTGGTTGGTGTCGGTGAGGCTTGAGGGAGCCGCCGCGGATGTAGCATGTAACAACATGTAACAACATGTAGCATGTAACATGTAACAAAATGCGATTTTCACACTTTTCGGGTCGAAATTCGCACAATCTCAAGCCGCGCCAGCCCCAATCCAGCCCCAATCGGCCAATCTCAACCCGAAAGTGCACTTTGTCGGGTTGCGGGTTGGCTAATGGAAACACTGGTGGGCACTGCTCGTGATGATGATGGCGACACTGGTGGTGGCGACGATGGCGGTGGATGGTGTCCGTAGTGGTGGTGGTTGTAGCGATGACAACAACTGTGATGCACTCTGCAAACGACCCCCCAATCCTGTGACCATCCTGTGGCCATCCTGTGACCATCCTGTGGCCATCCTGGTGCATTTCATGGGATCCTGAGCCATCTCACACTCGTCTCGAGCTGAATTGGTCATCCCACGAGGGGTTCTGGGATTACAGCGGATTTGAGCGCCGCGCGGCTTCGCCACCGCCCCGCGGCGATTCAGGCGCTCTCTAGGGGTGGCGCTGGCAGTGTTGCTGCCAGCTGCCGGTAGCTGGTCAACGTCGCACCTCGGAGGTGCACCATGCCCCACGCCTGTGATTGCCAGCTAGTGATAAGAGTGCTAGTGCGGGTGGCTGTAGTGATGGCAACCGTCATGGTGGTGGTGGTGGTGGTGGTGGTGGCGGTGCTGGTAGTGCCCATCGTTGCACCTCATACTTGCAGCACGATCCCCACGCCTGTGGCCGCCAGAGCTAGTCCTAGTGCTAGTAGGAGTGGCTGTTATGATGACAACTATCATGGTGGTGGCGGTGCTGGCGGCGGTGCTGATAGTGCCCATCATCGCACCTTGTACTGTAGCACGAGCCCCGCGTCTGCGATCGCCAGCTAGGGATAGTGCTAGTGGGGGTGGCTGTAATGATGACAACTGTCATGGGTGGTGGTGGTGATGATGGTGGTGCTGGCGGCGGTGCTGGCAGTACCCATCATCGTACCTCGTGCTTGCACCAAGAGCCCCGCGCCTGCGATCACCACAGCTAGTGATAGTGCAAGTGATGGTGGCTATAATGATGGTGGTGTTGGCGGTGCTGGCGGTGCTGGTAGTGCCCATCGTCGCACCTCGTACTGCAGCACGAGCCCCGCGTCTGCGATCGCCAGCGGGCGCGGCAGCTGCGCCGACAGCCCGTACAGGCGGTTGCCCTCGGGCAGCTGCGCGCGTGAGGGAGGAGAGTGCGGCGTGCGTGTGTGTGCGTGGTGCGTGGAGGTCACCGCGGTTGGTTGCAGCCCGGCGTGTGTGTGTGTGTGTGTGTGTGTGTGTGTGTGTGTGTGCGTGTGCATGCTCATGCGTGCGAGCGCGGTGCTAGCCCGTCCGCCCACTCACCATCAGCACGCCGTCGTCGCTTACGACAGCGGTGCCTGTGTAATGCTCCGCGTCCGAGTGCACCCATCGCCCCTGCCAGCCTGCTCCATCATCAAAGCCCTCTAGCACGCCATGCCCATGCGCATCTTGCATGAGGGGCCATGCGCCATGCACGCACACGAACACAATTAGCAGCGCCGCTACTAGTACTAGAAACATGCGTGTCCAACCTGCCCAGGGATCCATTAGCATCAGTGCTATCAGTGCAGTCAGTGCAAATGAAAGTGTGACGGAAGCTATTGCTCTATACACCCATCCTAGGCATCAGGGGTCCAACACGCGCTGTGGACGTTTGTCTTCGGCTGCTCCTTTAGACTTTTGCGTTTGTCGCTTTAGATGCGTCAAAGGGTTTAAAAGGGTCGCCAGCTGCTGAACAGCTGGATTTGAGGAGGTGCGAGGCAGCAGCAGGAGGTAGGCGCCATGCCGTCGCTGGGTGCGGTGTACCGCTACATCTTCGGCGTGACGACGCAGATAGAGCCCGCGACAAAGTATACGGTGGCGAAGGTGGGAAGCGTGCATGGGGCATGGACCACTGCATGGACCGGTGCGCACGCTGCATGCACACAGCCGTGCATGCGCTAGGCCATGCAATGAGCATGGGCGGCATGCATGTTCACACCACATCCGCCTTGCCCCCCCCCCCTCCCCCAGCACACACACACACACACACACACACTCCACACGCCCTACACGCGCCCACTCCACACACACACACACACACTCCACACACACGCCCTACACGCGCCCACTCCACTCACACCCACCGCCCACACTCCATGCGCGCACACTACAAGCACACACATGTAGTCAGGGTGAGCACGCACGCCTCATTGGGACATTGGCATTGACACACACACCACCCCACCCTTCAGTGGTATTACCTGTCCGGCTTCATCATCACGTCCACTCTCACGTGGGTGCTGCGCGACTACGCCAACGACTGGTTTGTTGAAAACGCGGGGGCGTTCGCATTGTGCCAGGTGATGCTGATGGATTTTGCAGTCGGTGTGTGACGCCTCCCTGCCTCCCTGCAGGTAGGGGAGGCCCTGATCATGCTGCTGATGATGGATTTTGCAGTCGTGTGTGCAGTGATTTCCTGTTCATGATGTTTGATTAATTATTCCACAGCCGGATTATGCTTTGACCGCGTTGACCGTTGACCTCCCGTTGACCGTTTGTCCTCATACGTCATTTGAAAGCTGTTGACGTGCTCTGTCTGGCGGGCTTGTCAGATTAACAATCCACTGGATGGGTTGAGCTGTGTGCAAGGTCAAAGTACAGCCGGCATGCAGCCAAATGGCTGCGTTGAGCCGAAAAGGAAATCACTGCGTGACGCACCTACAGGCAGCGTATTCGACCTTGCTCGGCGTATAGCGCCCGAGCACTACAGACGGGTGGCTGGCTACTGGCGGTGGGGGGCTAGTGGGTCGGGGCTGGACCTAGACAGGGCCCAAACACATTCTCAACGCCCGAGGCGGCGCCCTTACTTGCGCGGATCAGGCGCACCGCGACCGCCTGAGGCAAACCCCTGACAGCCTCACACACCGCCTCAGGCGTTACCCTCGACCGCCCTAGGCGCCCAGCACTGCCTGAGGCTCACCCCGAACGCCGCGGTCGTTATGACCGCCTTCAAAGGCGGGCACGTGCGCCCTCAGGAGTTGGGATTGTGGTAGGGGGGGGGGCACGTGTTCACGCACGCTGCACACATGCACGGAAAGCAACAAGCAGAGTCAGCAGCAGCAGTTGATGATGGACTTTGCAGTCTGTGTGACACCAGCAACGATGTATACGACCTGTGTCGGCGCTAGCACCCGACACCTCAACCCAGTTTCAGGCTGAAGCTGGCTGGCTACCTGGTAGGGGTGAGAGTCAACCCCCACGTGCGCGCACGCCCTGGACCTAGTCAGGGCACTAGGCCCCCAGATCCACCCTACACCACCCAGGTAGTGACAGCAGCGCATTCCTCTGGGGAGGCAGGTGTGCACCTTGAAGTTAAGCAGTTACCAGACAGACAGGCTGCAGGCAGCAGGCAGCACTCGGCAAGCGCTGCGTATCGCACGCGCACATTGCGATGCACCCCACTGGGCGCCTGGCAGCCGAGCGCCCCGCACCCCACACACGCGCTGCGCGCGCCGACAGCACCAGCATGCCAGCGCATGACCGCACCCTCTCCTTGAACCACCCGCACCCACACCCTCTCTCACACACACACACCCTCACACACACACTCCCTCTCTCCTGGGCCACACACACACACGCCCGAACACGCACGCACACACACG
>VFSX01000008.1:757500-840000 GCA_016618255.1 Chlamydomonas sp. UWO 241
CTTCTTCATTACATGGTCACTCGTGATCATGTTTTTGCTCGTCGGCGTGCTCTTCATACCCCCTCCCCCTCACTCACACACACACACACACACCTGCGCAGCCTCAACATCTTTATTACATGGTCACTCGTGATCATGCTTCTGCTCGTCGGCATGCTCTTCATAACCCCTCCCCCTCACTTACACACTCACACACGCACACACACACACACACCTGCGCAGCCTCAACATCTGCTTTATAACATGGTCACTCGTGATCATGTTTTTGCTCGTCGGCGTGCTCTCTATACCCCCTCCCCCTCTCTCTCTCTCACACACACACACACACACCTCGCGCAGCCTCGACATCGTCTGTATTACATGGCCACTCGTGATCATGCTTTTGCTCACCGGCGAGCTCTTCGTGTCTCCTCACACACGCACACACACACACACACACGCGCGAACACACATACGGCCCTCAACACCCCAACCCCCCCCCCACACACACACCGCAGCCTCAATATCTTCTTTATTACGTGGTCACTCGTCATCATAATTTTGCTCGTTGGCGAGGTCTTCATACCCCCCCCACCCCACACACCCACACACGCATACGGCCCCTGCGCCCCAGGACCCTCCCCCCCTGCCCCCACCCACCCCCACCCCACACACACACCGCAGCCTCAACATCTTCTTTATTACATGGTCACTCGTGATCATGTTTTTGCTTGTCGGCGTGCTCTTCATACCCAACCGCGCGCCAACGGCGGGGCTGCTGACAAGCGGAGCCGTGTTTCTGTATGGCTGGTGAGTCGGGTGCGTGTGTGTGCGCGTGCGCGCGTGTGTGTGTGTGTTTGTGTGTCGGTGTGCCGGTGTGTGTCCGCGTGCTCTTCATTCCCAACCGCGCGCTGACGGCTGCTGACAAGCGGGGCCGTGTTCCTGTACGGCTGGTGAGTCGGGGGAGATCACACACACGCACACACACACGCACGCACACAAACACACACACACACACACACACGCACCCCCCCACACACACACACATGCACTGCTGCTGCGCTGCCCCCCCCCCCTCGCTCGTCGGCCCAGCCGCTGCTGCCGCCGCCACACAAACACACACACACACACACACACCGCCGCTCTGCTGCCACGTGCCCCCCCCCGCTCATCGGCCCAGCCGCCGCCGCCGCCACACACACACACACACACACACACACGCACGCACGCACACGCACACACCCTGCGCAGCTTCCTCCTGTGCTCCGCCCTCAACCGCGAACCCAACGACTACGACTGTACACACAACCACACACACACACACACGTGTGTGCACCGTCCCACCCATGTCTTCCGCACAGCTTCCTCCTGTACTCCGCCCATAACAGCAAATCAAACAACTACGGCTGCATCCGCACACACAACCACACACAAACACACGTGCGTGCACCGTTCCACCCGTGTCTTCCGCGCAGCTTCCTCCTTTACTCGGCCCTCAACAGCGAACCCAACGACTACGACTGCATCCGCTCAGTCACGTCACGAGGCTGGATCCAGGTGACATCCTAAACCTTTAATCCTAAAGCCCTAAAATCAAAATCCCAAAACCCAAGCCCTTACCCCAGCGACTACGACTGCATCCACTCAGTCACGAGGCTGGATGCAGGTGTCATCCTGAACCCTGAACCCTAGACACTTTGCCCGAGACCCTAAATTCTCCACCCCAAAACTGAAACCCGAACCCCAGCAACTACGACTGCATCTGCTCACGTCACGTCACGAGGCTGGATCCAGGTGACTAGACAGACGCAGTAAGACAAAGACATGTTCAGGCTAGTCCTAACGGCTGAATCTAGGTGACAAGACAGACACAATTAACAATACATTGCAAAGGCTTCTTCTGATGATGGATATTACAGTCTGTGTGACACCAGTAATGATGTATAAGACCGGTGTCGGCGCTAGCGCCCGACACCTTAAACTCAGTTTCAGTGGGAAACTGGCTGGCTACCTGGTAGGGGTGAGGGTAAACCCCCACACGCGCGCACGCACTGGACCTAGACAGGACACTGGGCCCCCAGATCCACCCTATACCACCCAGGTAGTGACAGCAACGCATTGTTGGTGTGCGCCTGTGTTCTACTACTAGTCCCGCCGCCGCCATTGGCTCCAGCAATCTCCTCCATGCCCGCCAGCAATCTCCTCCACGCCCGCCAGCAATCTCCTGTATGCCCGCCAGCAATCTCCTCCATGCCCGCCAGCAATCTCCTGTATGCCCGCCAGCAATCTCGTCCATGCATGGGCGCCGCCATGCGATCTCCATGCGCCGCGCCGCGCTCCATGCGCGCCAGCACCCGTACCACCCGCCTCATTCCCGTTCTTTAGCCATTCCCCGTGACACCTATGGCTGATCCTTGTTCCGCCGTCCCCTTTGGCATCTGTAACCCGTATCCTCTCCCTGTAGCCTCATTCCCCGTTCTTAACCGCCATCTCCATTATGGTGCCCGCCCGCTGGTGGGGCCTCGCCTCGCCCCATGCCGCACGGCTAGTGTATTGATTGCTGCGCCATCTATAATCTGCGCCTTGGGGCAGGGAACCCCTGCGCCACAACCTCCTCACAAAGCCTAGCCGCATGTGCCTCGCTTCCCATGTTTCTCAATTTCTCGCCATCCGCTTCCATGCCCGCCTGCAATCTCCTCCACGCCCGCGAGCAATCTCCTGTTTGCCCTCAAGCAAGCTCCTCCATGCCCGCCAGCAATCTCCTCCATGCATGCACGCGCAGAGCGCCGCCATGCAACCCCCATGCGCCGCGCGCGCCGTGCGCGCGCCGCGCCCGCCAGCTCCGGTAGCCTCATTCCCCGTTCTTTACCCATGCGCCGTGACGCATTAGCCTTGTCCGCCGTCCCCTGGCATGCATAACCCGTAGCCTCATCCCCAGTAGCCGCATTCCCCGTTCTTAGCCGCCATCTCCATTATGGTGCCCGCCCGCTGGTGGGGCCTCGCCTCGCCCAATGCCGCACGGCTGGAGCATCGATCGCGTCGCCATCTAATAATATGCGCCGTGGGGCAGGGAACCCCTGCGCCGCAACTCACAAAGCCTAGCCGCATGTGCCTCGCTTCCCATGTTTCTCAATTTCTCGCCATCCGTCTCTCTCTTCCATCCAGGCACAGTAAACCATTAGGAGCCGCAATCTGCTTGAGTTCCGATCGTTGTGAGAGGGGGTGCATGCTCGCCGCAATTCTCGCCATCGTGCATCGTGCTCTCCATCGTACCGCTGCCCCATCTGCCACATAGCCTCGCCCCATCAGGACCAGTTCACCAGTAGCGCAGTGCGTCAGAGCCGGTCAGGGTAAATTTCCAGATTTTCAGCCGCCCAGTACCAAGCGCAGTTGTCCCGGTTGTCCGCCATCGAGCGGCGCCAGGGCGGGAGCCCCTGGCGAAGAGCTTATGAACACAAACACACAGACTAAAACCGAAGAGCTTGCTATATGTGCCTTCTAGAAAGAACTAGCTAGTCCTAGAAGGAACTAATGGACTTGGGTCTGGGCGGCGGTGCCACCGCCTAGACCCAAGTCCAGTTCTGGCCATACAAATCACACTTGTGAGGGGCGGCAGCCACCTACCGGCTGCGTGCCAATGCGTGGTCCTAAAGCAAAAAGCAGGGCTATTCTGCGACGCCTCCAAAAGACATCATGGACTGCTCCCAGGGGGTGGCGCTTGCCATCTCACTTGCCGTCTCCCCTCTCTCTCTCTCTCTCTCACGCACTCTCTCTCACACACACACACACACTCTCAAGTCTCTCACTCTCTCACTTTCTTACTCTCTCACTGTCTCACTCAATCTCAATCCCACATCTTCAAATCTACACAGGTCGTCGCCTTCTTCATCTCTCTCGCCGCGGTAATGTACTCCACTCTCTCCGCCGGCATCAGCTCAAACGACATGTTTGGGAAGCGCGACGACGACGCAAAGGACAGCGACGAGCTGCCCTACCGCGCCGACTGGTTCCACCTCGTGTTCAGCCTCGCGAGCTGCTACATCGCGATGCTCTTTTCGCAGGTGTGTGTGTGTGTGTGTGTGTGTGTGCGGGTGTGTGTGTGCGGGGGGCAGACGTGTTTGGCCTCGTGAGCTGCTACGTCGCGATGCGTTTTGTGTGTGTGTGTGTGTGTGCGTGGGTGGGTGGGTGGGTAGACGTGGGTGGGTAGACGTGGGTGGGTAGACGTGGGTAGACGTGGGTGGGTAGACGTGGGTGGGTAGACGTGTTCCACCTCGTGTTCAGCCTCGCAAGCTGCTTCACCGCGATGCTGTTTTCGCAGGTGTGTGTGTGCGTGTGTGGGAAGAGTAGTGTGGGTGGGGGTGGGGGTGGGTGTGCGTGCGTGTGTGTGGGCAGACGTGTTTTGCCGTGCGAGCTGCTACATCGCGATGCTGTTTTTCAGGTGGGTGTGTGTGAGTGCGTGCAGAGTCGTGTGTGTGTGTGTGTGTGTGCACGCGTGCGTGCGTGGGCGTGGGTGTGGGTGTGTGCCACTGCGTGTTTGGCCTCACGAGCTGCTACATCGCGATAGTGTTCTCGAACGCATGTGTGTGTGTGTTTGTGTGTGTGCCGAGTGGGAAGCTGCGTACCTGCTGCGTACCGATGCGACGGGGTGCACGACCCTTTAGCTACGACCCTTTAGCTACATTTTGTCACAATGATGCACCATGGCTCGAACCTCTTAAGAACGTGTGATTTTGTTGAACCCGTTGTAATAATCATTGTTGATCAACCCCAGTGAGTATCAATACTGATCAATAGATCAACCCGTACCCCTAAAACCCTGCAGTGGGAGGTCTCACCGTCCACGAGCGTGTTCCAGCTGGACGAGGGCTGGATCTCGACGTGGGTCAAGATGGCGTCAAAGGTGTGTGGGTGCGCGTGTGGGTGGGTGGGTGGGTGTGGGGGTGGGTGGGTGCGAGGGTGAGGATGCGGGTGTAGGTGCGTGCGTGGGTGGGTGCGTGGGTGTGTGTTCGTGCGTGTGTGCGTGTCTGTGTTCGTGCATCTCACCGTCCACGAGCGTGTTCCAGCTCGACGAGGGCTGGATCTCGACTTGGGTCAAGATGGGTGGGGGGGGGGGGGGGCGTGGGTGTGGATGCGTAGGTGCGTGCGTGTGCGTGCGTGCGTGGGTGAGTGGGTGGGGGGGGGGGTGTTCGTGCGTGTGTGCGTGTCTGTGTTCGTGCGTGTGTACCTAGACGTGTAGTCTAGGCCTTAACTCACGCCCCGGGGTCCTCCGGGCGCGTACATGTACAAACTGTCAAAACAACGTGCGTGGGTGCGTGGGTGGGTGCGTGGGGGGGCATCTGGGTGGGTGCGTGGGAGTGGGTGCGTGCCTACGTATGCGTGGGTGCATGTGTGTGTATGTTATGTGCGCAGGGAGGCTCGGGAGGGGGCACCGGAGAGGGGCAGAGGGCATTCTGGCAGTGACTTGCAGCGCTGGGTGCGTGCTGTGCGTGCGTGGGTGTGCGTGGGTGTGGATGAGTGGGTGTTTGTGTGTGTGCTGGTGGGTGCGCGTGGGAATGGGTCAGCGAGGGAGTGTGTGTGGGGAGGGGGGAGGGGGTGCGTACTATGCGTGCGTGCGTGTGCATGCTGTGTGTGCAAGGGGACATGAAAGGCGCGGGGGGGCGGGGGGGGGCTTGCAGCGCTGGGCGTGCCCCAGGAGGGATTTTAGTGATTGTTTGTTTTGTTCCCGTCCTTAGCACCTTTGACCGCTCATACCAGGCGCAATATATATAGCCGGTGCTCACGCAACGCATGCCGCAGTTGTGCTGCTCTCGGCGAGACCCTCAAACGCACGCCTCCACGCCCTCTCCCACCAAGTGTGGGGTGGTTTTCTGGGAAATGGGAAATCTGGCCCAGAGCGGTATACACTGGGTATACACGGCTTGCAGGGGGGTTACTGGTGTGCCCGTGGCGAGGCAGGGCCGTGATCCGTCGTGCGCTTGTAACATACCGCCTTACTTGGCGACATTGCCTCATCTTCTTCCACAAGCGTTTGCTGCCGCTGCGGTAGGGGACCTGGGGGTGCGCCCCCACTCTTTGCAGAGTGGGGGGTAACCTACCAACAACATCCAGCCATCTCGTGTAGGTGGTCGGGCCCTACGCGTCGAGCACGGTCGTACGCGCCTTAAGAGGTTTCCCTGACTGTAACATCGATCATCAGGACCCTTACCGCCTATTTGCCCCCCCCCCCGCGCCCCCTGCCCACAGCCCTGACGTTGCCCATGTCCCCCCCGCCCCACCCTCTGCGCAGTGGGTGTGCGAGCTGCTGTACATATGGACAGTGGTTGCGCCCGCGATCCTACAGGGCCGGGACTTTGGCTACCGCGTGTAATCATGACGCGGGGAGAGGGGGGAAGGGGGGTACCGGACGTGACGCAGCAGTGTCCTACGAGCTAGTGGGCTGCGACCCATAGCTTCTCGTACCCTCCATGCGCACCTTCTACACAGACCCTGTCCTGTGTCAGGCCGTATGATCCGCTGTCACGTGCGCTGCATAGACGCCCAGACGGTTGGGGAGGTGTGCCACACTGTTTGTAAGCTGCCTCGTCGTTGACAGGCTTGAGCTGGTAACTGCGCGATCCGGTGTCCCTCCCACCGCGCTGTTCTGTAGCCCTGGAGACCTGGAGCTGCAGACCATTGGCCGCTGACGAGCTGTTGCCTCGTCCTGTCGTCTCATCCACCGTCAATGCGACCAGCTTGCGCTCATCGCCCAGCTGCTTTGGCTCGATTCTTGCTGACCCCCACCCCGAGGGCCCTCCCGACCTCCCCCGACCATGCTTGCTGCTGGTGTAGCGGTACGTACCTCGAGACTCGACAGATCTGAAACACCGGTTACAAGCTTTAAGCACGCCCGATGCACACCTGTCGGCTCGCCAACAATGCCCACACAGCATTGGTGCGCCGAGGCAGGCTCCGTGCTGTGTACCCTTTACACCCTTTACACCCTTTAACACCTCTCCCACTCATGTATATCACAACACGCGTTTGCGACCCAAGCAACGCTCTACGTCGGTGGTGCTTGGGCTCCCGCCACGGTGCAGCAGGCCGCTTCTGCTGCTGCCACCGCTGGCCCACGACGGCCTCGCCAATGAGCTGCGGCGCGCGCGCCATCTGTGCTGCAGAACCGCTCGCGGACGATGTGCGACACGACAGGAGCGCCGTTGTGCAACGCATGGAGTTGTTTGCACCACGCGCAGATGCAGTCGCCGCGTCATCCGGCTGGTCATCGTCAAACGGCTGTTTCCTTGACAGCAGGCCCTAGCACAACGCCGCCATCGCCAGCTCATCGCACAGCCTGTGTTGAACGTCGCTTGGCTGCGCCTGTTGGGCATCGCTTGTCAGCGCTTCCACTGCGGGGCGCGGTTCGGCTGCAGCAGCAGAAGAGGTCTCGCAGGAGGGTGTGATAGCTGGCGCCCACGGCAGGGTGGCCAGCCGCGAGCATAGAAATGGCACGGGGCACGTACGGGCTGCTGGTTGATGGTCCGAGGAAGGGTCGTCGACCAGCAGGCGTGCGCACGCGCTCGTGGCACGAGGGCTGTGTCTCGTGGCGCTGGCAGACTGTTGGTCCGCATGGCCTTGGCGCTCAGTATGTTGGAGCGCGGCCATACGTGATCATGCCGCGAAGCCACGGTCACAGCTGGGTCCAGCGACCTCTCTGACACGGCCGCGACCCCATGCTGCTCGCATGGGGTGGGGGACTTGCCGCTCGCATGGGGATGCTGCCCCCATTCCACCAGCATCTCCCACCAGCTGCACATGTGCCCCTCTGGATGGATGACCCTCACTCAGCCGCGAGCTCCGCGTAGATGTCACCCAGCTCTGGTGGTACGCGCCCTGAGTTTAGACCCATGAGAACTTTGTACTCGTTGCGCATGAGCACCAGGTCGTACATCTCGTCCTCGATCATGTTGAGCTGCGCGCCCACGGCCGCCAGTCGCTTCTGCAGCTCCGGGCTGGCATTGAGCTTGTCGAGCATCCTGAGCTCCACGTCCAGCTCTCCCTGCGCCCGCGGCTTGGCCCAGTACTTGATGTCTAGCGCCTCCAGTGGCTTGGTCTGGTAGATGAGGAAGATGCCGAGGAAGAACGAGCCGTATCCGGCGTACCTGAGTTGCATGGCAAAATGATGAGCGTCGCGCGCTCACCGACTCGCACGGCCCACCCACCCCGAGCCCGTGCTGCTAATCGAATCCCCGAGCTCACCAGATGGGCTCCCACCACTGCCACTTGCGCGATTGGCCAGCCGGGGGCGGAATCTCGCCGAACAGGAACCCGTTGCGCCCAGTCTGCGTGCCCTCTGACCAGAAGCTACCGCCAGGCCATCCGTGGCCGTCGCGCGTAGCCTTGCCGTTCCGCAGCACCTGAGTGCTGAGGCGAGTAAGCGCGCCGAGAGAGAGACGTTGCATCGTCACAGGTCGAGATACCCTCCAGAAATAGGAGGTCGACACGGGGCCTAGCCACAACCAGGTTGGACGTGTGCCAATGGGGCAAAATGTGCGTGCATGGGCCATGCACCGATTTGTGTGGGGACGGGGGAAGCAATGATGTGCGAGCCTTGTGTCCATTCACAGCTGCAGCACCATGACGTGAAATTTTTCGTTGGGGCTGCAGCTAGGGAGCCGCTATGGATGGCGATGAGGGGGAAGACCTAGACATAGAGGCGGAGCTTCTAGAGCAGCTCACGGCGCAGCGTGCCGCACTTGAGGACATCGAGCTTGCTCTGGATGCAGAGCCGAGCGAGGAGCTTGCAGATGTGCGATGAGGCTGCATGCCGCATGGTGGTGCATGCATGCATGGCGCTGTGGAGTGACACACACGCACACACCGTGCGCTGCGGCCACAGATGAAGGGCGCGCTTCAGGATGCAATTGCAGAGCTGCAGTCCTCGCTGCTTGAGATCAAGCGCGCGGCTCTGCTTGCTGCACTCGAGACCGCCATGGGGACGGGGGTGAGTGTCCATGCCGGGCTGGTACATGCTTTGTGTGCGTGCATGTGTGTTTGCACACTGTGTGTGTGTGTGTGTGTGTGTGTGTGTGTGTGTGTGTGTGTGCACGTGTGTGTGCGTGCATGTGCGAGTGCACGTGTGTGTGCGTGTGTGCATGCATGCGTTCGTGTGCGAGTGCGCGCGCAGCTCGTGTGTGTTTGCTATCGCTATGTGTGTGCCTGCCGCCGAGGGCATCAGCACATCAGCCGCCTCGCGGTCACCAACGGCCACTGTCACGCACTGCACACGTGGCACGCACACGCACGCGCGCAACGGCGTGCAACGGCCCCCCCAACGCAGGCGGACGGCCCCGGGGCAGCAGCAGCAGCAGCAGCAGCAGCAGTGTGCCCGGTGGCGGACGACGACGGCGAGGGCAGCGACGGCGGCAACGCCTGGGACGATGACGAGCTGGCGGACGAGGGGGAGGAGGACGAGGGCGAAGACGGGGGCGGCGACGAAGATGGTGACGAGGACGACGCGCACGAGGGGCTGGGGCTGGACGTGTTTGCGCACGCGCGGCTCGCGGCCGCGGCCGGCGCGCAGAGCGACACGGCGCACTTTGCGACTTGGGAGGCGCACAGCAGGGGCATCGCAAGCCGGCTGATGGCGCGCATGGGGTGGGTGCGCGGGCGCGGGCAGTGGTGTTTTTCTTGCCTTTTCACGATGAGCGCTGCTCATGGCCCTAAACCTTGACCCCGCCCCCCCCCCTCCCCGCCCTGCCTGCTTCCTCGTATAGCTATGTGCACGGGACCGGCCTGGGCCCTGACGGTCGCCAGGGCTCGGCCGCCCCCCTCGCGGTCACGATGCTGCCGGCGCGGCAGGGGCTGGGCGGTGCAAAGAACGCGCCGTCGCGCGCGGGGGCCGGGGGCGGCGCGCGCAGCGGCGGCGCACGCGGCGGCGGGGCGGACAAGGACGGCGGCGCGGCTGGGAAGAAGCGAAAGCGCGGAGGTGGGTTGGGGGGGGGGCACGCACAGATGTGGCCGTGTGTGTGGGGGGGGGGGCTCGGCAGCGGCGGCGCGGACGAGGACGGCGGCGCGGCTGGGTGAAGCGAAAGCGCGGAGGTGGGTGGGTGGGTGGGTGGGTGGATGGGTAGGTGGGGAGCGCACGCATAGAGATGGCTGTGTGGCTGTGGGGGGCACGCGTGTGGGGGGCGGCGGCGGCGCGCGCGGCAGCGGCGGCGCGGACGAGGACGGCGGCGCGGCTGGGACGAAACGCAAGCGCGGAGGTGGGTGGGGGTGGGGGCGGGGGCACGCACGGATGTGGCTGTGGGGGGCCGGGGGCGGCGCGCACGCGGCGGCGACGGCGCGGACAAGGAGGGCGGCGCGGCTGGGAAGCAATGCAAGCGCGGAGGTGCGTGTGTGTGTGGGTGGGGAGTGCACAGAGGTGCCTGCGTGAGGGGGCGCGGAGACAGCGGCGCGCGCGGTGCGCGTGGCAGCGGGGGCGCGGAGAAGGCGGGCGCAGTTGGGAAGAAGCGAAAGCGGGGGTGCTCGGGTGGGTGAATGGGTAACGCACGCCAACACGCGCATGCACACACACACACACACAACAGGCGAGCGCGCCCGGCGGCGCAAGTACGTGGACGAGTCGCGCACACAGTGTACACACACACACACACACACGCACACACACACACACACACACAACAGGTGAGCGCGCCCGGTGGCGCAAGTACGTGGACGAGTCGCACACAGTGTACACACACACACACGCACACACACACACACGCACACACATACACACACACATACACATACACACACCAGGCGAGTGCGCCCGGCGGCGCAAGTACGCGGATGAGTCGCGCACACAGTGTACACACACACACACACACACACACACACACACACACACGCACACATACACACACACACACCAGGCGAGCGCGCCCGGCGGCGCAAGTACGCGGATGAGTCACGCGCAGTGCGGGAGTCCAAGCGTGACGGGGAGGCTAAGGCGGTGAGGAATGGCGGCGCGGGCGCGACGCCCGGCATGTTTTCGTTCATCAACGCGCAGCTGGGTACGTGGCACGCGCGCACATCAGCCGCACACGCACGTGCACACACACACACACACACATACATACACACACACACACACACATGCACACACTCACACCCACTTGCACCACAGGCGACAACTCCGAGGCGGCTGCCAAGATAAAGGGCATGGAGGCAACGATGATGAAGAGCACACACATACGGTTCGGCGACGGGCCGACGGCAGGCGGGCAAGGCAAGGCGGCGGGCGGGCATGCTGGTGGGTGGCCGCAACTCTCTCACGCGCGCAAATGCAACACACACGCGCACACACACACACACACACACACACACACACACACACGCGCGCGCACGTAACCACAGCCACAACCACGAGCACACACATGCATGCACACACGCATGCATACATGCACATGCACACGCACACACACACACACACACGCATCCGCACAAATACACACACACACACATAAGCACAAGTACAAGCACAAGTGCAAGCACAAGCACAAGATCACAAGCACAATCCACGCACACTTGCACACACACACACACAGGCAAGGCAGCGGGCGCGGCTGCGGCCGCGGAGGACCGCTCCGCGCTGGTGAAGCAGCAGAGTGCGATCGCGGCATGCGAGGGAAAGGTGCGCTGGGCTGACCATTCAGTTTACCGCACAGGGCCTGTGCCTTCGCGAGTAAGTATTGTTTTGGACGCCCCGTGCGAAGCTGAAACGATTAAAATCGCGGAAAATCGCGATTTGGAGCGTCAAATCGACCGAAATCGACCCCCGCGGAGCGATTAAACCAGGGGGGGGGGGCAGAACAATAGTTTTCAAACCCCATCCTCCACTTTTTCTAAAAAGTCCCCTGGGGGGGGACCCCCCCCCAAGTACACCCTGGCCTTATATGTTGGAGACAAAACTTGGTGGGCAGCTTCGTCGCATCATCCTCTTGCTATGGTTTCAGTGGGTGACTGTACAACTCAATCCTACTCCTGAAACTGGCATCAGGAGGCGGCCACGCGCCCCGGTACAGCCCCACACTCCCAGGCCCCTTCCACGCCCTCCCAACTAATAAAACACACAAACGACAATGTATTTGGCATCTATGTTGTCAGACGAATCCAGCGCGCCAACTCCGAGACCAATCGGAGGTCTGCAGAGTATCCCCCCCCCCAGGGGGTGTGAACCAGTGGTCCACACCAGGAGTGGTCCACACCAACTGCCCGGTGTGGGATCCCCTCGCACCCCCATACCCCTGCAATACATACTGTGGTCTGTGTACAATCTGCGGGTGGATTCGGACTCTTCTTCATGAGGGGAATCCAACGTGCCCACTCCCATGTCGAACGAAGGTCAGATCCAACAGTTACATAAATTTCTAAAAAAAATCCCGGGGGGGGCCCCCCCCCCCCGCGGCCCGTTTTGTTAGGGGTGGATGTGGATGTAACTCTAAGAGGGGAAGGGCATGGCGCCGGTCCGGTGTCAAACGGAGAAGTTTTTGAGGATGGGGTCGGAAATCAGGTTACCTGCCCCCCCGTGGATTAAGCAATCATTTTTCGACCCCCCCGCGAAGGCTCAGGCTCTATACGGTATGTATACCTGTGTTTTTTACTTTTCTGGGGGGGGGTAACGTTTGGGGTGTTTCCGCGCTGTAGCAGCAGCAGAGTGCGGTCGCGGCGTGCGATGGAAAGGTGCCCTGCGCTGTTGCTGTCGCCAAGCTGCCTCTGGGCAGTGGAGGCATCGTCCCCGTTTGTGTGCACCGTGCATGCAGCTGCTGCTGGGTGGTGGTCGAAAAAGCATGGCATGGCATGCGCATGGCAACAGCACCGCGCTGGTGACGCAGCAGAGTGCGATCGCGGCATGCAAGGGAAGGGTGTGCTGGATCCATATAATCCGTCAAATGACGATTTATTCCTGCGTTTTTTGCCTTTTTTAGGGTTTCACGTATAGAGGTTTGCCACACGTCTCTCACCGCCTGGTTTTCCAGGTTTGACGCGTACTTGCCCAGTTCCCTAGGAGGAGAGGGGGTAAATTATAAATGGGGCAAATTTTCAATTTTGAGCATGCAAGAGCTTCCCACAGCCACCATCCTGCGTGCACGTGCCTCCTCTTCCAGACTTAAGTTGGGCATGATATGTGGCAGCTATACCCCGGGTCCCAGCCCGATCGGCCCCTTCCTCTGGCTGGGACAGGGCTTGGAAATTCGTACCTCTCGTACACACCTCTGAGGCCTCCTATGTAGCACTACTTGCCCCAGCCCCAAGGCGTGGGTTAAGGAACTCGTAGGGCCAGCGCCAGCCCACTGTTCTACCCCCCCCACCCACCCACCCCAGCCTTTCCTCTCCTCACACACCCCTCACCCCGCATGCACTTCCACGCACTGCCTATTATTATGAGGATGGTGAGGATGATTATTATGAGCATGATAAAACACAATGGCCCCAGCGTTTTTTTCCCTCGGCTATCATTTTCATTTTTTAGAGGGATGGCGGTGTCTATGCCCAATGTGCTTCCACAGTCATCGCAGCGCTGAGATGACTTGAGGAAGCACGCTGCTCAGTGATTTTGTTTTGGGCTCCTGGGAGCCACTGGGAGCCATTTGGCTACTTACAAATCTCATCAGATACAGCTCAACCAACCAAGGTGCTTGATGGTCTGACGATCCCATCAGATAGATCTTGTCAAGAGCTTGAAAATGACCTATATTTGATGGTCAATGGTCAAGGCTAACGCAGCGGTCAAGGCGGTCAACGGGACGTTGGTCCGCGGTCAACGGGATGTTGGTCCAGGCTCCCAGAAAATACATACATTTTTTTTACTGAAAAAAAATCACTGACGCTGCTGGTTTGATGATGATATTTGTAGCAGTCGGGGACACTTCTGAAGGCGTATAAGACCATGCTCGGCGCCTATGGCCCGAGCACCTTTTTGAGACGGCTGGCTGTTGGTGGTAGGGAACCCCCACTCTGTAAAGAGCGTGGGCGCACACACAGCCCTACCACATTCAAAACGCCTGAGGCGGCGCCTGAGGCGTCCCATTCCATGGCGCGGATCAGGTGGCGCCTCAGGCGCTCCGACCGCCTGAGGCGTCGCCTCAGGCGCACCCCTGATCGCCTCAGGCGCCGCCTTAATCGTTATCCAAACCGCCTCAGGCGCCACACCGACCGCCTCAGGCGCCCACCACCGCCCAAGGCGCACCCCCGACCGTCTCAAGACGTTATGACCGCATTCCATGGCGCAGATCAGGCGTTGGGATTTTGTTAGGGCAGGTTCATCAACCGCATCTCAACACTGTGGCCACCAGTGATTTCCTTTTCGGCTGTCCACAGCCATTCGGCTGTATTCTGGCTGTACTTTGACCGCCAACACAGCTCAACCTATTCGGTGGGTTGTTAGTCTGACGAGCACGCCAGAGAGAGCGCGTCAAGGGCTTTCAAATGACCTATGTATGAGGACAAACGGTCAACGGGAGGTCAACGGTCAACGCGGTCAAAGTAGAAGCCGGCTGTGGAACAATTAATTGAAACTACTGAAAAGAAAAAGACTGTCCGCCACCACTCCACCCACCCGCCCGATGACCGTTCCCCCAGGTCGCCCACTGCCAGTTCCAGTTACAGTTACATCGGCTTTCCAGCGAAGGCTGCCTTCTAATCCAAGTGCCACTGCCCACTTCCACAGTCATCTTAGCGCTGAAATGACTTCAGGAAGCACGCTGCTGGTGTACCAACCGCACCTCGACACTGCCGCCACCCACCCACCCACCCGCCCAATTGCATCCCAACACTGCCGCCGCCACCCCCAGGTCGCCCACTTCAAGGCGATGCTCCAGCGCAACTCCCACAACTCGGCTCTGGCACGCCAGGTGCGTGTGCGTGCGTGGGTGTGTGTGTGTCTGTGTGTGTGTGTGTGTGTGTGTGCGTGTGTGTGTGTGTATGTGTTCTACTGTGCGCGCGTGTGCGTGGCTCGGCTCTGGCACGCCATGTGTGTGTGTGAGCGTGCAGGTGTGTGTGTGTGTGCGCGTGTGTGCGTGTGTGTGTGTGCACGCGCGTGTGTGTGTGTGTGTGTGTGCTACTGTGTGTGCGTGTGCGTGTGCAGCCCCGCCACTCCCCCCCCCCCCACACACACACACACTCCTTGCTCTCTCTTTCTGTGTGCGCGTGCTGTTCCAATCCCAACCACTCACTCGGCATCCCAGCCACTCACTCGGCACCACCTTGGTTATTGTTTCTGTCCGCGTACCACGCCCTGAGGGAGCGTCCTGTAGACCTGCAAACCTTTCTGCGCGTACACGCGCTGTTCCAAATTCAACCAGCACCACCTGTATCTCACTCTATCCGTGCGTGTGCTGTTTCAATCTCAATCGCCCACTCGTGCAGGTGGAGGCGACGCTGGCAACCGCGCAGCAGGAGCTTGTCGACGCGCAGCGCGAGTCGGCGCGCATGCGGCGGCGCATTACCGGCAAGGAGGCGCAGAAAACGTTCTGGGGGAAGTTCTAGAGCCCTGCAAGCGTCAGAGAGAGATCTGAAGAGACCTAAGTGCACCCTAGGGTGAACCCGAGGCCTCGGAGCGTGGAATTGAGGGACCTTGTGAGGCTGGACACCAGAGAGATTTCTTACGATTTGCGATAGGTGCAGCTGGATCTAGGTGTAGATTGCCTCCAGGGGCGACCAGCTAGTGGAAGGACCACGCGTTGCATATTAGCTACAACGCCTATTAACTGTCGGCCGATTCCTCAGCTAAGCGCAGCTCGACGCACTGCCGCGCATGGAGGCTTGCGTGAATGTGCGTCTCACCCCGCGGGGGGCTCCACCAGCAGCAGCCACCTCCACCACCCGCCATCACATTGCTGCTTGTCCGCCTCTCGATCTTCCCCGGTAGGCGCCTGCAGTGACCAGCTGGTCACCCACCCAAGCTCCTCCAGCGCGCGTTGTCCCGACAGCGCGCGTTGCCCTCGGTGTGCACGCACCTGTGTGTTTTTGGGGGGGGAGGGGAGTGTGTGTGTGTGTGAGTGAGTGTGGGTGCACTCACCCAAACACTCTGTAAGTGCCCACCTTCGCCGCGTCCTCTTTCCTAATGTGGCCCGCGTTGATGAGCAGGCTGAGGACTTGCAACGTCGCTGCCCGCACCTTTGGAGTGACCTGCAAGGGAATTGGGGTTTCGTGAGGTAGGCTACGTTTGGGGCTTCGGTTTCGGGTCTTCAGGGATGAGCATTTGGCTGGGGTGTGGGTTTCGGTGACGTGCCCTTCGGTGTGCGTGTGCGCGGGGCCTCAACCTGCGCCCAACGTCCCTCCCTCCCTCCGGCTGCTGCCACCCTCTCTCTGGCACAACTGCACACACACACACATGCACACACACACACACACACAAAAAAAAAAAAAAAAAAAAAAAAACACATACACACACACACACACAAAACACACACACACACACACACACACACACACACAAACACACACACACACACACACACACACACACCTTACTGGCGTCGGTGCGGAAGTTGGCCTAGTCGAGCGTCGTGGTGTTGCACGTTGTGGTTGTGCACCTTGCGCGCATGCATGCGATGTGCATGTGTACGCGCCAACCCCCATGAGGCTTTGCTGTGCTTCACCAGAGCAGTCGGCTTTGCACAGGCGCCATGCGTGCGCGGTGGGCGTGACCCGGATTGCGAATCCACCCTAGCTAGAACCCACCAGGTGAAGGTAGCATCAAGGTGAATGCATCCCGCACTGCGAGCACCTGGGTGGTGTGTGTGTGTGTGTGTGTGTGTGTGCACGTGCGTTTGTGTTGTGTGTGTTCTGTGTGCCCATAGATCTGGGACCATCAATGGTGCACAGCACGTGCTGCATGTGCACACTCTGCCACCATAAGCGGCATGAGCAGGCGATGCCCATGCCAGCGAGCTGCGTTGCATGTGCATGCATGCAACATGGCGCGCCTGCAAGACCTCATATTATGACTGCATCGGGTGCTTTGTCCAGGCGCAGGAGCGGGTGCTTTTTCCAGTATCCGTATATCTTGGTGTGTCGCTGATCGCAACAGCCAATGCTGCGATGACACACTCTAGCACCATATCCCTCTCGCACACGTGCTAGCACGCGAGCAGTAGCTGTATTGGGTATGTTTGCTTGCACAATAATGTGCTGAGCGAGCAGAGCTACGCTGGGATGTTGCGCAACAGTGCACTAAACACTCTGCGTGATCCCCAGCTCCGATTCCTACTGGAACCCCTGCGAGCAGCTGAAGCAGCAGCAACTCGCTTGATCGAATCCGCATTATATTCGAAAAGAATGATGGTTGGCTGCGTGCCTTCCTGATGGCTCGCGCGAGTGTGAAGGTGAGGGGTCGATGGGCGCAAACGCTCATCCGCAGACCATTCATTACCATTCATTGCCACAGCCGGTCCCACTACTACACATAGCGATGCGCCTCCCACGCAGTGCCGCTGGCCTGGTCCTCATCGCCGTGATGTGCGTGGCCGCGATGCCCGCTGCACTGATGGCTGACGATCCCTGCCCAGACGGCCAGCCGCCGTGCTACATCGTGCAGGACTACTATCCGTTCAAGCAGTGCAAGTCTGAGTGCGACAGGACCATCTGTGGGCGCGGTGGGTGGGGTGGGTGGGTGCGAGCCGTGTGACGCCCGTCACACTCCCAACAAAGGCACAACAGAGGCACAACGGTGCTGGTGGGCCTGCATGAGGAGGGGGGGGGGGCATAGGAGGACCTTGGCAGCAGGACTGCACTATGCCTGCGCCTCAACTGTGCGTCGTGACGATGCACGCACACGCAGGCTACGGCGCGTGGCAGAGCGAGGATGTGTGCTGCGCCGCCGGTGTTGCATTCCCTGAGGGCTGCACGGAGAGGCCCGACCAGTGCTGGGTGGTGGAGTCCTTCCAGATCCAGACGTGCCGCCGGGACGACCGCCGGTGCATGCAGGGTGCGTACGAGCCGCCAGTTGCCGTGCCTGTGTCCAACGTATGCCCAACACACACACACACACACACACACACACGCTCGCCGCCACATGTGCCCCCCCCCGTTTCCTCTCCGCCCTGCTGCAGGCTACGGAGTTTGGCCCAGCGAGGAATCCTGCTGCCTGGGATCGTTCAAGAGCGAGTGCGCCAAGCTGCCTGAGAGCGAGGAGCCGTGCTACGTTGTCGACACTTACTGGGTGCGCGCCTGCGCGCGCGTGTTTCTTGCGGTGCTCGCGCAGCACGTGCACTGCCCCCTCTCAACTTGCCACCCCTCCCATTCCCTCGCTCACTCCCCCTCGTTGCACCCACTGTGCTGTGTGTCCCCGCAGCCCACTCGCCTGTGCCGTGAGTCCAACACTCTGTGCACCCCCTCGGCGGCGGCGGTGGCCGCCGGCCTCCAGAGCTGGCCCACAAAGGAGGAGTGCTGCATGCCGGGCGCTGCCTTTGGCGATGGCTGCAGCTCCGGGCCGCCGCCCACGCCGTGCTGGGTGAGTCGCTGTGGGTGGGGCATCCCCGCCCTGTTGCACGTGGCACGTCACCACTCGAGCGCCGTGCATGTTGCTAATGCTTGATGCCGACGCCCCTGCGGGGCTTCCCCCCACATTGTTGCACAGACGATCGACACGTACAACCCCGTGAGGAAGTGCCGCCTGGAGGAGGACGTCGCTGGATGCAACCGCGGATGGGGCGTGTACCAGAGCGAGGCTATCTGCTGGTGGGTCCCTCTCCAAACTATGCCGTGTCAACCCGCATGCACCCTTGTTGATGACGATGGATGTTACAGTCTGTGTGACACCAGTAATGATGGATGAGACCTGTGTCGGCGCTAGCGCACGGCACCTCAACTCAGTTCTGGGTTGAAACTGGCTGGCTACCTGGGTAGGGGTGAGGGTCTACCCCCGCATGTTTGCACGCACTGGGTCTAGACAGGGCACTAGTTACGCGCTTGCATTCCAATGTGTGCTGAACCTCCCTGCACCCCTGCCCTGCACCCCTCGTAGCGCACCGAACGTCGCCTTCCCCGACGGCTGCTCCGAACCGGTCGCCGCTACTCCTACCGCCACGCCTGCCCCCGCCAAGCCTGCCCCTGCCACGCCCAAGGTGCCTGCCACTCCAGCTGCCGCCACGCCCATGCCGCTGGCTGCCGCCACACCCATGCCGCCGGCTGCCGCGACGCCGCCCGTGCCGCCGGCTGCGGCCACGCCCGTGCCTCCGGCTGCCGCAACGCCCGTTCCGCCGGCAGCCGCCACGCCCGTGGTGAATGCTACTAATGCCACCACGGAGGAGCCACTCATGATGGTGCCTGGAAACCAGACGGTTTCGGCCAACCAGACGGCCGAGCCAATGGTGGTTGCGTCGGGGCGCTAAATTTTGTTGCCTTGCTGTGTTGCGCCATTGTTGAGTGTCCGTCCGAGAGTGTGAGCATGCGTGCTGCTAGTGTCGGCCCCAAAGGGCCGGTTGGCCCCAAAGGGCCAGTTGTAATCTGGAGGAGAATGATTTACACAATTGAGAGGTGAAGTTGCAAACTGCGGGGACATCGGTAAACAAAGCAACCTACAATGCTGTGCCTGCATATGCATCAACGGCCTGGCAGCCGAGGTATTGAGACAACAGTGGTGCCGCCGTCGTGGTGTGCTGGTCATCAAAAAACAACAAGGCTGGTTGGGGTGCGTTCTCAACTGGCCGACTGGCTGGCTGGCTGGCTGGGGCCACACACTTTCACTCTTCTGCGCACATCCTGGCTTATGGCTGGTGGCTGGCTGGCTGGCTGGCGGCCTGGGGCCACACAGCTTCACTCTTCTGCGCACATCCTGGCTGGTGGGTGGGTGGGTGGCTGGCTGGCTGGCTGGCTGGCTGGCGGCCTGGGGCCGCACAGCTTCACACTCTTCTGTGCACATCCTGCGCACGTTAACCGGGTGCGACAGCACCGCACCACGCTCCAGCTTGATGGTCGTGCCCTGCGTTACGGTAAGGCACAGTGCGGTGGCGGCAGTGTGGGTGGGTGCACGTTGACCGGGTGCGACAGCACCGCACCACGCTCCAGCTTGATGGTCGTGCCCTGCGTTACGGCAAGGCACAGTGCGGTGGCGGCAGTGTGGGTGGGTGCACGTTGACCGGATGCGACAGCACCGCACCACGCTCCAGCTCGATGGTCGTGCCCTGCGTACGGGGCAAGGCGCAGTGCGGCGGCGGCAGTGTGGGTGGGTGGGTGCGTGTGTAAGGGGGGGGGGGTCATCAGCGCAGATCTGCAGCGCGCATGCGCGTGCCTTGGGGGTGCCGCACACGGCCCGCCCGTCTTCTATGCTGCAGCCTTGTCTTGCCTGGCCTGTCCGTGCCGTGCGTGTGCACAGTGCGCCCGCGCGCCCCTGCCCCCCCCGTCATGTTTGCTGTGCGCAACTGCCCCCCCACCACCACCTCCCGTGTTTCTGTGCGTGTCCTGTCCCTGCCGTGTGTGTGGCCGTGCGCTTCTGCTATGCGTGCGTGCCGTGCACCCCTCACGTGCGTGCCTCTGCCCCTCCCGTGCGTGCCCCTGCCGCGGCCGTGCGTGTGTGGCCGTGCGTGTGTGTCGTGCCCCCCTGCCCCCCTCCCGCGTTTGCTGTGTGTGTCCGGCCCCTGCAATGCATGCGCGCCGTGCGCCGTGCGCCCCTGCCATGTGTGCGTGCCGTGCACCCCTTCCCCCTCCGGTGTATATTCGCCGTGTGCCTCTGCCCCTGCCGTGCGTGTGTCCGCTCCTGCCGTGCGTGTGTAACACGGCCCCCTGCCCCCCTCCCGTGTTTTTACAGTTTTTACACGCACGCGCCCGGAGGACCCCGGGGCACAAGTTAAGGCCTAGACTACACGTCTAGGGGAGCTCTACTAGTAGAGCCCTCAAGGCCACGCAGCGCGCCAGCCTACCAGGGTCCCCTCCCGTGTTTGCTGTGCGGATCCCGTCCCTGCGATGCGTGTGCGCCCTGCGCCCGTGCGCCCCTGCCCCTGCCGTCTGAAGCCCCTGCCCCAGCTGTGCGCGCCCGTCACACGCTGGCACCCACCCTCTTGACCACCACGCCCACCACGCCCGCACATGCGCCTGCTCTGGCCGCGCCGCGGCACACTCGCTGCTGTGACGATGAGTTTACAATCCACCCCTGGCGGCCAAACGCGCGGTTGAAAACCTCCAGCAGGAATTTTGAGACAGCAGGCACGAGGCCCGCCAAAAGGTCAAAAGCTACAAAAGCAGCCCTGCCACGCACCTCCTCCAGTGCCGTCACGTTCAGCACCACGCTCCCATGGTGCGCGTGTGTGTGCGCGCCATCGCACGTCGGCGAGTCGGGCGCAAACGCAAACCGCCCGGTGAGCTCCACATTGTGTCCGACGCACACGCAGCTGCGCGAGCCCGGGGATGCGTTGGCGCCCTGCGACCATGGTGGTGGATGTTCAAGTCAGCGGCACCAAACCGGCCAGTGAGGTACACGTTGTGTCGGACGCACACGCATGCTAGGGGTCTAATTTTGACAGCTGCCGGCCCCTTTCCTAGGGTCTAATGCGCTATCAAAGGCGTCCGACAGACTGTAGAATCGACCACCACGCAGCTGCGCGAGCCCGGGGTGCGTCGGCATCCTGCGCCCACGGTGGTGATGATGGATGTTACAGTCAGGGGGATCAAACCGGCCAGTGAGGTCCACGTTGTGTCCGACGCACGCGCATGCTAGGGGTCAAATTTTGACAGCTGCCGGCCTCTTTCCTAGGGTCTAATAGCGTCTGACGACTGTCAACCAACCACCACGCAGCTGCCACGCAGCTGCGTGAGCCCGGGGGTGCGTTGGTGTCCTGCGCTCACGGTGGTGATGGTGGATGTTGCAGTCAGGGGCACCAAACCGGCCGGTGAGATCCACGTTGTGTCCGACGCACACGCAGCTGCGCGAGCCCGGGGGTGCATTGGCGTCCTGCGCCCACGGTGGAGATGGTGGATGTTGCAGTCAGGGGCACGAAACCGGCTGGTGAGTTCCACAGTTGTGTCCGACGCACATGCAGCTGCGCGAGCCCGGGGGCGCGTTGGCGTCCTGCACCCACGGTGGTGACAGTGCTTCCTTGATTGGGCGGTAGCCCGCCATAGGCGTTTTTTTGGCTGAAACAATCAATTGTTTTGGGGGGGGGTAATATCCGCCCGATCTATTTTTTCTTTTTGTTACATTTTTCTCGTTTTTTTTCAGGGGCGCAGCCTGCGGCCGCCGGTAGCCCAGCTGTTATAATTAATTAATTCAAATCAATCGAGGAAGCACTGGGTGTTGATGGTGGACGTTGCAGTCAAGGGCACCTCTGAAGGCGTGCACGGCGCACAGAGCCCAGGCACCTTACTGGTGGGATGGCTGGCTGCTCGTGGTCTGGGACCCCCGCTCTGATGATAGGTGATGGTAGGCAGGCAGGCAGGCAGGCAGCCAGGCCACGTCTAGTCAGGGTCTTGCCCGCGTGTTCGAGCGCGCTCAGGGCGGCGCTGAGAATACAGCAGCGAAGGGTCTGGGGCGCGGCGGTGCATCCTGCGCCCACGATGGTGATGGCAGGCGGGCAGGCAGGCAGGCAGGCAGGCAGGCAGGCAGGCAGGCAGGCAGGCAGGCAGGCAGGCAGGCAGGCAGGCAGGCAGGCAGGCAGGCAGGCAGGCAGGCAGGCAGGCAGGCAGGCAGGCAGGCAGGCAGGCAGGCAGGCAGGCAGGCCACGTCTAGTCAGGGCCTTGCCCGCGTGCTCGAACGCGCTCGGAGCAGGCGCTGACAACACAGCAGCAAACGGGTCTGCGGCACGGAGGTGCATCCTCCGCGCACGATGGTGATGGCAGGCAGGCAGCCGGCAGGCCACATGCTTTTGCGGGTGATGGCGTGTTTGGGGAGGGTGCTGGGAACACAAGCATCGCCCGCGGGGTGCCTGCCACGCCATGGGGGCTCTACTGGGTCAGGCGCTGAGCACACTGCAGCGAGTGCGCGCCCCGCCCGCTCACACGCACGCGCACCTTGAACAATCTCGCGCTCTCGGTGTCGACCATGGGCAGGTCTCAAGACAAACGTGCACGCACACACACACGCAAGCATGCACACACACGCACCGAGCACGCACACACACGCACACACGCATGCGCACACACACGCACGCACGCACGCACGCACGCACGCACGCACGCACGCACGCACGCACGCACGCACGCACGCACGCACGCATACCGAGCACGCACGCGTGCACGCACATCGAGCACGCACGCACGCACACTGCGCATGCACGCACGCACACCGAGCATGCACCACCTCGATGACGATGTCGCCCTCGGGGTCGTACAGCTCGACCTTTGCTTCGGCGTGCAGGCGCGCCTCGAGCGCGTTGCCCGCCAAAGCGACGTCTGTGCGAGAGGGGTGGTGAATGGATAGCAGCAGTAAGGTGTCTGTTAAGCACGAATTACTTTGATTTTAGATACCAATTTTATATTACATATTGGTTACAGTTACAGTTACATCGGCTTTCCAGCAAAGACTACCTCTAGTCCTAGTACCATCGCCTAGACCCAAGTCCAGTTCTGGCCCTAACAATTACTTGTGAGGGGCGGTAGCCACCAGCCGGCTGCCTGCCAACGTGTAGTCCCAGAGCAAAAAGGAGAGCTATTGTGCGACGCCTCCAAAATAGGTCCTAACTGCTTCTAGGGGATAGGGGGTCAAGTGGCGCTTGCCAATCTACTTGACCGCCGTGGTGGAGGGGCCGGCGCCTGAGGGGCAGCCGGACCGTACACCACGGCTCTCCACCCGACCCTATCCTGAGCACGCTCAAACGCCGTGTCCGAAAAAGTCTTCCAATCACATATTGGTAAAAGATAACATTTAATTGTTTTACATGGTGCTCTGGTAAGTTCTTAAAAAGTGGGCCTTGACCGCGCGTTGCCCGCCAGCGCCGGTCGGCGCAAATTGTAGTGCATTGTAACAAAGCCATTTCACTGTGGGTGGAGCTTGTATTGCCGGGTAACAAAAGAGGGGGCTGTGGCAGGGCGGGCGCGGGCGGGGTGCGGCGATCACTCAGTCATGTCGCTAGCCAGCTAGATCTGAAGAGATGGCAGGACTGTTACTGCAAGGAACCAGCACCGAGGAGATTTGTGGTGCACCAACCTTGACGAGCGTCGTCGGGCCGGTGACGCGGAAGCAGCCGAAGCACTCGAGCGGGGAGCCGGGGAGGACCTGCTGCCACGTCGTGTGCGAGCCCGCGAGTTCGGGCATGCACCAGTCCTCGAGCGAGTGTGTGCCAGAGCTCTCGGGCTCGGTCATGGAGCTGCCGCGGCGCACAAACACGTGGTGGTCGTTGCCGTGGGGGCATGTGCGGAGACGAGCGGACGCAGCTTTGGCGCATTGAGTAGGGGCCGACGCGCGGACGGCGGTGAGGGGTGGAGGCCTGCTAGAGATATGGAAGGGGAGGCAAGTGAGGAGGTGAGCACTCGTGGACAGCTACGCGCGCCCATGCGCCCTCTGCACCCCTGCTCTGCACCCTCACACATGGCGCCCATCTCTCTAAAGACCACTCGCACCTCTCCTCCGTTCTCCCAGCGCACATAAAGTCGTGGCGGGGGCCTGCAAACACGCGTGCGCAGGCGAGAAGGGGCGAAAGGCGATCTAAATATCTCCGAGGATTTGATCGCTTGGAGATCCTCGCACGAGGACCCCCTCCCACCTTGACAGATAGCGACATGACTTAAATAAGCCTCGGTTCAGACTTCTCTTCCCGGTTGTGGCTCCGGATTTGGAGCGCGAATTTGGGTGTGGACTGGACACACTTGTGTGGACTAATCACCATTTCAGATTTGACTAGTGAGCCTCCACTCACAGGCATGCATGATGGAACAAGATGGGGAGTCCAGCTGCCTGGAGCGGCAGGCGGCAGAGCTGGAGGCGCTGGCTTCTGTTTTCAGCGAAGATGGCGCTCTGCATGTGGGGAGCAGTGGTGGCACGCATGGGGAGCAGGACGGTGGCAGCAGCAGTGGTGACCACCTGGAGCTGGGCGGCACGCTCAGGCGAGGCACTCGCCGCACGAGCGGCCGCGCATGATGCCCATGCGCGCGCGTGTGTGTGCGTGTGTGTGTGTGTGTGTGTGTGTGTGTGTGTGCTCCTGCAAGGGCGTGCACTGTCAAAAACCTACGCACACCGCATCACGGCACTTGTGTTGCACGGTGCGCATGTGAACCCCGATTATGTGTGTGTCAGCTTTGTGGTGCAGCACGAGCACTGCTGCACACACTCGTGCGCACGCACACACACACACACCATTAACCACGACCCAGACTGACCGACGTGTGGAAGACCCCCCCCCCCCCGCACACACACACACACACACACACACACACACACACACACACCACACACCAATAACCGCCCAGGCTGACTGACGTGTGGCTGCACGGCTCGCCGGTAGCCATCCACTTCTCGCTGCCGCCGCGCTACCCCGCCGCCCAGCCGCCCGCCCTGTTGATCGAGTGCGCCGCGGGCGCGCCGTCCGCAGTGCGCGCGCGGCTGGAGGCTGCGGTGCATGGCGCGGTGGCGGGCGCGCCCGGGTGCGAGTGCCTGCTGCTCGCGGCGTCGGCGCTGCGCGACGCGGCGCTCGAGGCGGGCGCGACTGAGGGCGAGGGGGGCGCGCCGGGCGCGGCAGAGGGCAAGGGGGGTGCGACAGAAGGCGCGGCGGAGCCAGGCGCGCGGGAGGAGGAGCGGCGAGGGGCGGGGCTGGCGGAAGGGGCGGGGGGCGCGGCGAGCACGGGCGCCGGGCAGCGCCGGGCCGGGCCGGGCGGCGGCGCGGCCGCTGTCGGCGGCGGCGACGGCGGCGGCGGCGGCAGCAGCTGTCGTGCCCCCCCCTGCTTGGTCGTCGTGCGCACGGTCGTGTGGTTCCACCACATCAAGAGCGAGCGCAAGCGGAAGTACATCGTGGAGCAGGCGCGCTGCCTGCAGGTCGGGGGATTCTCCAAACCCGGCTTCCCAGGTGAGGCTAGAGAGGCATATGAGAGAGAGAGAGTAGTGTTACATATCCACTGCCGGCGGTCACAATCAGTTACAGAGTTCCAGTGGGACTATCAGACAGCAGGCACAAGGCTCACCAAAAGGCCAAGCTTCAAAATTAGCCCACGGAAGTGCCATCCACACTAGGTGGTGGGCGGCCAAGCAAGCAGCACTGCCAGCTGGGCACCTCACTCAGCCCTGAAGCAGAGGCAGACCCCAGGTAGGAGGCAGGACTGGCCGCCTGCGACGGAGGCGGATGCAGAGCTGGCGCGACACCGTGCGGGTGGGGCGGAGAATGCGCCACGTGTGCATGTTTCCCGAGCGGTGCGTCGCGTGTGCGACCTGTGCAGGCAAACGGCCATGTGCCTGCCGATTGCCCCGGAATTGAGCAGACAACTGCCACACGTTTTGCCCTGCCTGCCTGGGGTGTTTGCGGCCGTATAGGAGGAGGATCGGGCATGCTAATTCGCCTGGCGATCGCCCACAATTTGGGCTGACACCTGCTACGGCCCTGCCTGCCAGGGGTGCTCGTAGCTGTAGAGGAGGAGGATCAGGCATGATAATTTGCCTGCCGACTCCCCCCAAATTGGATTGATAACTGCGACTTGTGTTGCCCTGCCTGCCAGGGTTGCTCATAGAGGAGGAGGATTGGGCATGAGACTTCGCCTGGTGCCTCCCCCCAAATTGGACTGACAACTGCGACACGTGTTGCCCTGCCTGCCAGGGTTGCTCATCGAGGAGGAGGATCGGGCATGAGAATTTGCCTGGTGACTTCCCCCAAATTGGACTGACAACTGCGACACGTGTTGCCCTGCCTGCCAGGGTTGCTCATAGAGGAGGAGGATTGGGCATGAGACTTCGCCTGGTGCCTCCCCCCAAATTGGACTGACAACTGCGACACGTGTTGCCCTGCCTGCCAGGGTTGCTCATCGAGGAGGAGGATCGGGCATGAGAATTTGCCTGGTGACTTCCCCCAAATTGGACTGACAACTGCGACACGTGTTGCCCTGCCTGCCAGGGTTGCTCATAGAGGAGGAGGATCGGGCATGAGAATTTGCCTGGTGACTCCCCCCAAATTGGACTGACAACTGCGACACGTGTTGCCCTGCCTGCCAGGGGGGCTCATAGAGGAGGAGGATCGGGCATGAGAATTTGCCTGGTGACTCCCCCCAAATTGGACTGACAACTGCGACACGTGTTGCCCTGCCTGCCAGGGGTGCTCGTGGCCGAGGGGCTGGCGGCCGACGTGGCCGAGTACGTGCGCAACGTGCGCGCTCTCTCGTGGCAGGCGATGCAGGTGGGCGCTGACTGTGGCTGGCCTAGTTCGGCCTGTTACATCTCGAAACCTTAGCCACTGGGCCTTGCAGTCGGAGAGCCGGGTGTGGGTTCCCGCTCTAAAAAGGTCTGGCTGTAGATGTGACAGGCCGAGCTAGGCCAGTCACGCTGACGCTGCCTCCGCCGGGGGGGGGGGGGGGCTTACTGCCGACTCTGTGCTGCCGACTCTGTGTGTGCGGGGGACTGCCTGCCAACTCTGTGCTGCTGCTCTGTGGGGAAGGAACTGCCTGCCTACTCTGTGGCGGCTCGGGCCCAGGCGCCGCCAAGGGGACCCATCCCTGCTGTATATACGTGACGCACCTGAGAGACCCAAGAGGCAGCGTGTTCCGACTCTGGTCGCCCGAGCACATGGACAGGTGGCTCTGTAACATCATCATCCACCACCACCACAGGTGCGCGGCAGCGACGAGGAGTCCCTCCCTCCGGGCGCCGACGCTGCGTCCGCGATGCGGTTCCGCGGGCAGTTCTCAGAGCTACCAGAGAACGGGCTGTCCGAGCTGGGGGCGGCGTGCCGGGCTGCTGGGCTGGAGGGTCTATTCCTAGCTGCCTTAAAAATCAGTCGTCCGGGGTGACTGGTGAGGCGAGCAGTGATTGGCGCTTGGGAAGTTGTAGGTGATGATGATGGTGATGGATGTTACTGTCTCCTCGAGCACCACACCAGCACTGACTCTGGCAGCGGCAATGGTCGCACGGCTCTCGCAAAGTGCGGCTGATGCGTCTCAGTCTCGGTCTCAGTGAGGTTCCACAGTCCTCCTAGGTGGTGCGCCGTGCTGCAAGTCGCCTGGTGTCCTCGGCCCCAGCGGCAGAGTGAGTGGAGGAATGGCACCGGGTGCGGCGATAGTGACCGCGATCTCAGCAGTCTTTGCGAGGCCCCACCCGAAATTCCTCCGCAAGCAGGCCCCGCCACGGGAGGGACAGAGCCTCTGGAGAGAGAGAGAGCTGTAGCTTGTCAACCACCACAACCGAGGGGAGGGGACGAGGGCACGGGGGAGGGAGCAGGGTAGAGGGGGACGTTCAACAACGAGCCGGTGGGGCTTTCTTGCAATGCACACGAGTGTCGGTGTGACACAGGGCAGTGTCACGCGCCTTTGACGTACGCGCATGCTTTATTTATGGTATGCGTTTCCTCCGCATGTGCCTTTTATCATGACCAACTGCACACAGTTCATTGCGTAGTCCTTCCGAGCGCTACCCTCCCCCCCCCCTCCCCCGCCCCAGCCAGCCGACTGCCCCGCCCCAGCCCCCACCCAGCCAGTCAACTGCCCCGCAAACTCCTTCACTCTACTCCTGCCCTGCTCACATGCTGACATGCAGCTCGACAGCGACAGCACCTACGTAAAGCACCCACGCGCGCCCAATGACGCACGCGCACGTCCAACTGGCGCCACAGCCCCCCTAGCGAATCAGGCCCCCCTAGCGATTGCTGAACAACACCGCCTAAACAACACGGCCTGGGTGGTTGAGGGTTTAGGCTTAAGGGTTCCTTTAGCCCTAAACCCTTTTCTTAAACCCTAAACCCTTGACCCTTTAGTGGTTGAGGGTTTAGGTTTAGGGTTTCTAAACCCTCAACCTGAACCCTCAACCACTAAAGGGTTAAGGGTTTAGGGTTTAGGGAGCTCTAGGGCGCCACAAGCGTGTGCGGTGTGGTGCCTGAGCAGGGTGCTACGGCGACGACCACCACAGGCTCCCCTCGGCGTTGAGCGCGTCCACGGTGATGCCGCGGCGCGCTGCCTCGAGCAGGTCGGCGTCGCCACTGTCGCCGCTGCCATCTGAAGCAGCAGCGTCGTCGTCCTCCCCAGGCGTGAAGCACACGCGCGCCGGCGGGTCGCACGGCGCCAGTGTGAACACGTTGTCGCTGAACGACCCGCTCTGGAGGCCGGAGCCGGGCGCGATGGAGAAGGTGACGAGCAGCGCGGCTGGGGCTGCTGCCGGTGGGTGCGTCGTCGTGCCGTTGCCGGTGCTGTTGCCGCTGTCGCCGTCGCCGGCGCCGGCCGCGCTCGTCGCGCGCGCGCTGAAGCACACCGCCACCGCCCCTGCACCGCGGCCGCTGCCAGCCCTGGTGACGTTGTCGCCGCCGCGCACAATCGACCAGTCGGAGAGCAACACGCGCACGCGCGTCAGATCAAGCAGCCTGAATAGTGTGTGGGCGTGTGTGTGTGTCTGTGTGTGTGTGTGTGTGCGTTTGTGTGTGTGTGTGTGTGCGTTGCTCTCTCTGTGCCTCTGTGTGTGTGTGTGTGTGTGTGTGTGTGTGTGTGTGTGTGTGTGTGTGTGTGTGTGCGTGAGTGTTGATCTGTGTGTGTGTGTGTGTGTGTGTGTGTGTGCGTGTTGCGCCACACGCACACGCCCTGTAGGTCACACGCAGATCAAATGCAGATCACATGCAGATCACACGCAGATCACCTGAACGGAGACAGCCACAGCGACCACGACGCCGTCTGGAGGCGGCCGGGCTCGAGCTCGGGCATGCGGGTGCTGCCCTTGTAACTGATGCTGCCTCCATAAACGCCACCGTAAGCGCCACCGTAAGCGCCGCCGTAAGCGCCGCCGTAAGCGCCGCCGTTGGCGCCACCATAAACGCCGCCGTCAACGAGCGAGCGCGAGCGCTGCTGCTGCTGCCCCTGCTGCTGGCCCTGCCCCTGCTGCCCCTGCTGCTGCTGCTGCCCTGACGGCGGCGCCCGGTACTCGACGTCAAACTGGACGTAGCAGGTCGTGCGCGTGCACCCCGGCAGCGCACCGAGCAGCTCAGTCACGTTCCCCTCCCAGGCACGCACGACAGACAGAGGCGGCAGGCGCAGGGTGGTGTTGTCGGCAACGGCGACAGCGCCGCGGCACGCACACTCTGCTGGGCTGGGGTCGCCGGCGCACGCCTCGGGGGCGCCACCCCCGGACGCCTCTGGCGCCGCCGCTGCCGCCCACGCATTTGCTGCCGCTGCCGCCGCGTCCGCCGCTGCCGCGTCGGTTGACGCCAGCGTCGCGTTGGCCGCTGCCGACTGCTGCGCGGCCGCAGCCGCAGCCGCGTTGGCCGACGCCAGCTTCGCCGCCGCCGCCGCGCGAGCCGCGGGCGCCCCGTCGGCCGCCACGCGCGCCACCGCTGCCGCCTCGACCGCTGCGAAACGTGCCACTTCCTTGGCCTCGGCTGCTGCGGCCTCTGCTGCGGCGTCTGCGGCATCGGCGACCGCAGACTGCGCCGACGCTGCCGACGCCGCCGACACCGCCGACGCTGCACCAGAGCTGTTGCTGCTGTTGCTGCCGCCACCGTCAGGGGACAGGCGGACCACGCGCACGGTCAGCACCACGTCGGCAGTGGTGCGCAGGTTGGAGGAGACATAGGCCTGCGGTGGGGGCGGCGGTGGTGTGAGGTGTGTGGTGTGGCGGGCTTTGTGGCAGGTGTGTGGTGTGTGGCGGGTGTGTGGCAGGTGTGTGGCGGGTGAGTGGCAGGTGTGTGGCTGGTGTGTTGCAAGTGTGTGGGTTTTTACAGGTTTTACACGCGCGCGCCCGGAGGACCCCGGGGCGTGAGCGAATGCCTCGACTACACGTCTAGGCTAGCTCTACTAGGAGAGCCCACAAGGCCACGCAGCGCGCCAGACTTCCAGATGGCAGTGGTAATTTTACAGTCACGCTTTGCTCTCCAGCCTCCTCCCGACACTATTTTCTTAAGCTCCTGATTCAGCAGCTAGGCGAAACTAGTGGCACTCGTTCTGATTGGAAGACTTTTTCGGACACGTCGTTTGAGCGTGCTCAGGATAGGGTCGGGTGGAGAGCCGTGGTGTACGGTCCGGCTGCCCCTCAGGCGCCGGCCCCTCCACCACGGCGGTCAAGTAGATTGGCAAGCGCCACTTGACCCCCTATCCCCTAGAAGCAGTTAGGACCTATTTTGGAGGCGTCGCACAATAGCTCTCCTTTTTGCTTTGGGACTACACGTTGGCAGGCAGCCGGCTGGTGGCTACCGCCCCTCACAAGTAATTGTTAGGGCCAGAACTGGACTTGGGTCTAGGCGGTGGTACTAGGACTAGAGGTAGTCTTTGCTGGAAAGCCGATGTAACTGTAACTGTAACTGCTTTGCTCTCCCTCCCCCCTCCCCTCCTCCCTCCCCCTCCGCCCTCCCCCCTCCCCTCCCCCCTCCCCCCTCCTCCCTCCCCCCTCCCCCTCTCCCCTCCCCCTTTCAACCCCACCAGTCCCGACTCAACAGCTGACACCGCCACATCAGCAAACTGGCGACACACACACACACACGCACACACGCACACACACACGCACACACACACCCACACCTGCACGTGTCCGCCTGCCGACTCGACAGCTGACACCGCCACATCAGAAAGCTGGCGACACACTCACACACAGATACACACACACACCTGCACATGCCCGTCTGCTGACTCGACAGCTGACACCGCCACATCAGCAAACTGGCGCGCGACGATGGAGTGGAGCGGCTTCCACCCTCCGTTGTAGTCGAGGCTGGTCCAGCTGCGTGCGTGTGTTTGTGCATGTGTGCATGTGTGCGTGTGCGTGTGTGTGTGTGTGTGTGCATGATTTTGTGTGCGTGAGCGTGCGTGTGCGTGCGTGTGCGTGCGTGTGCGTGCGTGTGCGTGCGTGTGCGTGCGTGTGCATGCGTGTGCATGCCTGTGCATATGTGTCAAGGCTGGACAGCTGTGTGTGTATGTGTGCTTGTGCACGTGTGTGTGTGCGTTTGCATGTGCGTGTGTGTGCGTGCATGTGGTTGCATGTGCATGCGTGTCAAGGCTGGTCCAGCTGCGTGTGTGTGTGCGTGTGTGCGCGTGTGTGTGTGCGTGTGGGTGTGCATGCTTTTGCGTGCATGTGCGTGCGTGTCAAGACTGATCCAGCTGTGTGTGTGTGTGTGTGTGTGTGTGTGCGTGTGCGTGCGTGTGCATGCACGTGCGTGCATGTGCATGCGTGTCAAGGCTGGTCCAGCTGCGTGGGTAGTCAACACAGGCATGTGACAGAGGGTGTGTGCGTGTGTGTGTGTGTGCGTGTGTGTGCATGTGTGTGTCTGAGCATCTACCCTGAGAGAGACGGCACGGGTGCAGCAGCAGCTTTCGCCCCGCTGTCACATAGGAGAGGCTGCCCCAGCTGTGCACACACACACACACACACACACACACACACACTCGACAATTTCCTCCCCCCCCACACATCCCCCACACTTGGAAGCCAGACCAGATGTAGTTCAGCTGCCAGTACAGAACGCACACACACACACACGCACACACGCACACACACACACACAACACTCTTGCACACACACACACACATGCACATACTCCCTCCCCCCCCCTCCCCCCCCCACACCTGTACCCCGGCCAGATATCGTTCAGCTGCCAGTACAGAACACACACACACACACACGAACACACACACACACACACACACACACTCTCACACACACACATATGCACATACTCCCTCCCCCCCCTCCCCCCCCCTCACACCTGTACCCCGGCCAGATGTCGTTCAGCTGCCAGTACAGAACGCCCGCAGTGGCTGCCTGAGGGTCTGCCCGTAGGCGGCGCCACGTGGCAAGGGCGGTCTCGTAGCACAAGGCCTGCTGGGCCTGCAAGAGTGCGTGTGTGTGTGCGTGTGTGTGTGTGTGTGTGTGTTACTGTAAGTTACTTTGGCTGTCATTTTAAGTTACTTTGGCTGTTATATTTACCACGCCCCAGCTGCGTTAGTTAGACGCAGTACACCATCTGCTCTATGTTTTCCGCCGCCGTGGCCCCGCCCTCGTGCGTGCGCCACGCGGCTGTTACTGCAAGTTACTCTGGCTGTTAAGTTTACAGTTAACAGTTTACAGTATGCACCCTCGGGGCGTGGGATTGACGGAGCTGCCTGACGAGGCTAGCTACCATACTCTGGCTGTTACTGTAAGTGATGTCGGTTTTTGTTGTAAACTTACTTTGGCTGTTTCAAGTAACTACGCCCCACCTGCGTCAGGTAAACCCAGTACGCCATCTGCTCGACGTTCTCCGCTGTCGTGGTGCCTCCCTTGTGCGAGCGCCACGAGACTGGGATTCGAAAGTGGAGCGACATCTGTGCGATCAGCAGGCCGTCGCCATTGCGCCGCTGCCTGTGTTTGTGTGTGTGCGTGCGCGTGTGTGTGGCCGTGTGTGTGTCCAGTTGTGGGGATTCGAAAGTGGAGCAACACCTGTGCGATCAGCAGGCCGTTGTCATTGCGCCGCTACTTGTGTGTGTGTGTGTGTGTGTGTGCGTGCGTGTGTGTATGGCCGGGTGTGAGGATTCGAAAGTGGAGCGACATCTGTGCGATCAGCAGGCCGTTGCTGTTGCGCCGCTGCCTGTGTGTGTGTGTTTTTAGTTGTAGGGTTTCCGGTTGAGGGTTCCGGTTTCAAAACGCTTTGACGTCGTGAACCACCTGCAGCTCCCGTGCCGTCAGTCAGCATATTCGGTGTTTGCTGTATTAAAATCAATACAATAAGGGTGTCAACTAAGATAAAAAACGCCTTGACGTCGTGAACTGTGTGAGCGGCCCCGTGCCGCTCTCCACACTGTACTGATGTACCGCGCGGTCACCCCCACTCTCACCATACACTGTACCGCACCCCCATGGCACTCTCCACACTGTACGGACGCACCGCCGCCAGCGATGCACCCTACACCCTAGACCCTACCCAATCTCAACCTAAACCATAAAACCCTTAAACTCGCCTCGACGTCGTAAACGGGGTGAACGGCCCCATGTCAATCCCCACACTGTACTTGTCTACCACCGCCAACAACGCAAAACCTCGACCCTAACCCCTGCCTACCCCCCCCCAAGATCAATTTTAAACAAAAAAACGCAACTCTAACCGGAGGGGCCGTGAAAGGTGTGAACGGCCCCATGTCACTCCCCACACTGTACTTGTGTACCACCGCCAGAGATGCGCACCCTCAAGAATAAAATCTCATCCTTAACCCTATAACCTCAAACCCTCAACCATAAAACCCTAAAATCCCAAACCTAAAGCCACCGACGCAAACCCTAAAACCTTAAAAGCTGAACATTAACTCTGAAACCTCAAACCTCCCAAAAACTTAACCCTATACCTCAAGCCAGAGCCTCGATTGTCTGTGGAGGTCGAGATAATAGTGTCTACAAACATACTTTTGGATCTAGGGCCAAGGGACGCCCTCCAGACGTCCATTGTATGTGGTACAAAGTAGGGTACTCATATGAGTACCAACCACCTCGCTCCACGCGGCAGCCGCCGGCGGCGCGGCTGGCAGTTCACTCTGTCGCAGCGCACCCTCCGGCTCATGGACGCCCGGCAGCGCGCGCACACGGCATGGCTCAGGAGCAAGTCTGCTGCTGCCAAACGAGAGCGCAACCGCGCCAACCGCGCGGCCGACGCAGCTGTGCAGAGAGACAGGGAGAGGTGGATCGGCCAGCAGGTGGCGGAGGCGCAAGACATGCTACGCAAGAAGAATCTGCGCCAGTTTGCGCGCGCGTGCGACAGGCTGGCGGGCCGCAGCCGCAGCCATCAGATCCCACCTGCCATGCGGGACGTCTCGGGCGCGCTGCACAGCGGTCCAGACGGGGTGCTGAAGGCCATGACAGAGTCATTCGACAAGCTATTATGGCGGGGAGACCAAGCTCAGCGACGAGACCCTGAACCAGCTGGAGAACGATGTAGCGGCGTTTGAGCTCACATGCGCCACAGAGGTGGACGAGGCGCACGGGCGCCCCCCTGACCTGGCTGAAACGGAGGCGTGTGTGCGAGCGTTGCGCTCGGCCGCCGCTCCGGGCGGTGACCAGCTGGACGCCATGCTGTTTCGGTGCCCACCTGCCATCGCATGGCTCCACCGGGTCATCATCGCCGTATGGCGGTCGCGGAGAGCCCCGAGGGAATGGGAAACTGCTATTATCACACCGTTATATAAGGGGAAGGGTCCGCGTGACTCCCTTGGTAACTACCGCGGTATAAGCCTTCTCTCTATTGCCGGGAAAGTGTACGCTGCCATACTTCTGCACCGCGTCTCCACGCAGGTTGATGGTCAGTTGCATGAGGCTCAGTGTGGTTTCAGAAGAAGCAGAGGCACTGTTGATGCAATTTTTACTCTGCGCTCGCTGAGCGCGGCACATGCCGAGTACATGGCTTTGGCATTTGTCGACTATTCTAAAGCTTACGATTGCATAAACCGTGCGGCACTGTGGAGAGTCCTTAGATTATATAGTTTTCATCCGCACATTATTGATCTGTTGGAGGATCTTCACACCAACACCGCAGCTGCCGTGCGGCTGGCTGGAAAAATCGGGCACGAATTCCCCGTGTCGTCTGGTGTGCGACAGGGGTGCGTCATTGCTCCTGTGTTGTTCCATGTTTTTATTGACCACATAGTGAAAAAGGCGCTAGACATGATGCCAGGGGGGCTGGCGTGTCAGTCGTGACCCGAGCCGGCGGCTCTGTGTTGTCGTCGTCGGTTGAGCGCATAGTAATGCTGATGTATGCCGACGATTTATGTTTGTTCTCGCATGACCCAGCTCAGTTGGCGCTTATGCTGAAATCCTTGACAAAGTGTCCTCTAGCTTTGGCATGCAAATCAACGCCGCCAAGACAGAAGTGATGATTTAGCCAGCAGATTTTGACGCGGATCTGCCCACGTTTGCGCTGACTGGTGGTGAAGTGAAGACCGTCTCTGAATTTAAGTATCTAGGGAGTTGGATAACCCAGAGTGGTGGTGTGGAAAAGGAGATCGGTGTGCGTGTCGGTCGCGCGCTGGGCGTGTTTGCGTCTTTTTGAAAAGATTTGGGCCAGCAAGAAGATGCAAGTGCAGTCTAAGATGCGGGTTTACAACACTTTCGTGCTGCCCCATTTTCTGTACGGCTGCGAAACATGGGCCCCTACTAAAACACAACTGACTCGATTGAAGGTTGCCCACTCTTACTGCCTTCGTCGCATTCTGGGTGTACGCCTGGTCGACCGGCACAGATTAACTTATATTCGGCAGGCGTGCGACACTGAGCCAATTGAGAGCCTTGTGGCAAAGCGATCAATGCAGTGGCTAGGCCATGTGATGCGCCTGCCGGCTTCTCGTCTTCCTCGTACGACTTTTGACTGCACAATGGATGTGGCTCGGCAGCAAAGGCGGCCTCCAGCCTCCTCCCGACACTATTTTCTTAAGCTACTGATTCAGCAGCTAGGCGAAATTAGTGGCACTCGTTCTGATTGGAAGACTTTTTCGGACACGGCGTTTGGGCGTGCTCAGGATTAGGGTCGGGTGGAGAGCCGTGGTGTACGGTCCGGCTGCCCCTCAGGCGCCGGCCCCTCCACCACGGCGGTCAAGTAGATTGGCAAGCGCCACTTGACCCCCTATCCCCTAGAAGCAGTTAGGACCTATTTTGGAGGCGTCGCACAATAGCTCTCCTTTTTGCTCTGGGACTACACGTTGGCAGGCAGCCGGCTGGTGGCTACCGCCCCTCACAAGTAATTGTTAGGGCCAGAACTGGACTTGGGTCTAGGCGGTGGTACTAGGACTAGAGGTAGTCTTTGCTGGAAAGCCGATGTAACTGTATAACTGTATAACTGTATAACTGTATAACTGATATAACTATATAACTGATATAACTATATAACTGATATAACCGTATAACTGTGTAACTGTATAACTGTATAACTGTATAACTGTATAACTGTATAACTGTATAACTGTATAACTGTCCATTAAGTCGCTTGGAATTTATTTTGATTATCCCTTAATCCTCGGAATTATTTGGTCACAAAACAAACCCTTTACCTCAAAGCCAAAGCTGTGCCTCTACACAACCCCTCAAAACCTTGAACCCCGAACACTCGCCTCAACGTCGTGAAAGGTATGAACAGCCCCATGTCACTCTCCACACTGTACTTGTGTACCGCCGCCAGCGATGCAAGACCTTAACCCGAAAACCCTGCCAAGACCCCAAATGACCAACTTAAAACAAATAAACACAACCCTGAAAAGCAAAACCCACCTCGACGTCGTGAACGGTGTAAACGGCCCCATGTCACTCTCCACACTGTACGGCTGTACCGCGTCCAGTGAAGCAAATGACTGGAAGCCAAACTCCGAAACCAGCTTGGCACGCGGGTACATAGAGTGGTCCAGGCAGTTGGCCCTGTGCATGTGCGTGTGCATGTGTGCGTGTGTGTGTGTGTGTGTGTGTGTGTGAGTATTTTTATTTTTATTTGAGCTGCTGAGGGGGAGCCATTTGCAGCAGTTTGATTGAGAGATTTCCCAAGTCACTTGATGGTCTGACGATCCCCTCAGATAGAGCTCGTCGAGAGCTTGAAAATTGCATTTTTTGACAGCCAGCAGTCAACGCTACGGGTTTTACAGGTTTTTTATGTACGCGCCCGGAGGACCCCGGGGCGTGAGTTAAGGTCTAGACTACACGTCTAGGGAGCGCTCTACTAGTAGAGCCCGCAAGGCCACGCAGCGCGCCAGCCTACCAGGGGTCAACGCTACGGCAGCAGTCAAGGCGGTCAACGAGAGGTTGGATACCAGAAAATTACAAAAAAAATGGAAAAGAAAACCACTGGTGTGCGTGCGTGTGTGTGTATGCGCACGTGTGTGTGTGCGTGCGTATGTGTGTGTTTGCGTGTGTGTGTGCATGTGTACGTACACGCACACGTGTACATTCGCGCATGCTTCTCACATGTCGTTGTAGAAGTGCACGTCACCGTAGTTGACATCCTGTGGGTCGCCCCATCGACGCACAAAGGGGGTCCCGCCACTGATCTCTTGCATCCACAATCTCTCACGCACACACGCACACACGCACACACGCACACACACCCACACACCCACACACATGCACACACGCAAATGCCCCGCCCCCCCTCCCCCGCTCACACGCAAATGCACACCCACACATTCCCCAACGCACGTGTAGTTGTAGAAGTGCACGTCACCGTAGTCGACATCCTGTGGGTCACCCCACCGACGCACAAAGGGGTCCCGCGAGATGAGGCCGTTGGAGGGGGAGGAGTCGAGGTAGGTGCGGCCTGGATCAAGCTGGGTGATCACATTTTGAAGGCGCTGCACATGTGTGAGCGTGTGTGTGTGTGTGTGTGTGTTTTGTATAGGCAGTTGGAGGGGGAGGAGTCGTAGGTATGTGCGGCCTGGGTCGAGCTGGGTGACCACGTTTTGAAGGCGCTGCAGTGTGTGTGGGGGGGTGAGAAGTGTGTGTGTGTTTGTGTGTAGGCCGTTGAAGGGGGAGGGAGGAGTTGAGGTATGTGCGGCCTGGGTCGAGCTGGGTGATCACGTTTTGAAGGCGCTGTGTGTGTGTGTACGAGGGAGGCATGTGCATGTGTGCATGAGGGGGAGAGAGGGGGAGAGAGGGGGAGAGAGGGGGAGAGAGGGAGAGGAGCTGCAGGCAGTCGGCAACGTGCTGAGTGCATGCACAAGCATGCGTGTGTGTGTGCGTGTGTGTGTGCATGCGCGTAATGAGGTTATTCACCCTCTTGTTGGCGCACGGTTGGTCACCCGCCTCCGAATGGAATCTTCTCATTGATGACCAGAAACAGCCTATCTAGGTCTGTCGTCCAGATTTCTCTGCAACGATATCTCTCCGTCTCTCTGTGCGTGCGCGCGTGTGTGTGTGTGTGTGTGTGTGTGTGTGTGTGTGTGTGTGTGTGCGTGTGTGTGGACGCACCCACCGCCGAGAAGAGCTCCACAAAGTCGTTCACGTACGGCCGCGGGTTGAGACGAATGGCATCAAACCAATCCAGGCTGGCCTCCACCTCGTTGTTGCCGCCCCTGTGTGTGTGTGTGTGTGTGTGTGTGTGCATCTGTGTGTGTGTGTGTTTGTGCATCAAAGCAATCGTGGCTGGCCTCCACCTCGTTGTTGCCGCCCCTGTGTGTGTGTGCGTATGCGTATGCGTTTGCGTGTGCGTGTGCGTGTGCGTGTGCGTGTGCGTGTGCGTGTGCATGTGCGTGTGCGTGTGGATGTGCGTGTGTGTGTGTTTGTGTGTGTATGTGCATCAAACCAATCGAGGCTGGCCTCCACCTCGTCGTTGCCATCCCCGTGTGTGTGCGTGTGCGTGTGTGTGTGCATGTGTGTGTGTTCATCAAATTGATTGAGGCTGGCCTCCACCTCGTTGTTGACACCCCTGTGTGTGTATGTGTGTGTGTGTGTGCGCATCAAACCAATCAAGGCTGGCTTCCACCTCTTTCTCGCCCGTGTTTGTGTGTGTGTGCGCATGTGTGTGTGTGTGTGCATGTGTGTGTGTGTGGGTGGGTGTGTTCATCAAACCAATCGAGGCTGGCATCCACCTCATTGTTGCCGCCCCTGGGTGTGTGTGCGCGTGTGCGTGTGTGCGTGTGTGTGTGGATGTGTGTGTGTGTGTGTGCATCAAACCAATCAAGGCTGGCATCCACCTCTTTCTCACCCCTATGTGTGTGCGTGTGCATGTGTGTGTGCATGTGTGTGTGTGTGTGTGTGTGTGTGTGTGTGTTCCAGCCCCTGCATTTATCAGGGCAGAGGGTGAAGCATCTGCATGGTGGTCCCCCCCCTGGACAGTTATTCACAACGGCGTGGCAGCGGTGTGTGAGCTTGGGTGTGTCCAACACCTACCCCCCCCTCTCTCTCTCTCTCTATTCCTCTTCTTCTCTGTCAACCTCTCTCTCTTCTCCCCTTTTCCCATCTCCCTCTGTCCCGTCCTGTTCCTTGTTCACAGCCTCGGGGCATGAATGATGTCGCCGCTCAGTGGTGATGCCTAGGCCCAGCCCAAAGGGACCCTGCCCAATGGGACCCAGTGGGGCCCCATGGGGCCCAATGGAGCCCAATGAGACCCAATGGAGCCCAATGTGGCCCAATGTGGCCCAATGGGGCCCCGGCCAATGGGACCCCGCCCAACGGGACCCCGCTCAGTGGTTCTGCCTAGGCCCCGCCCAAAGAGACCCTAAAAGGCCCTGCTGTTCTCGACACAGGGCATCCTTATTCAGGTTATAAAGGCGGGTTGCCTTTGCAAAGGTCCTTATTAAGGTTGCTAGTTCAGTGCCCCAGGGCCTCCTTGTTAAGCCCCTGAGTACAAGTGGTAGCCGAGACCCAACCCAACCCTGACCCAAGACCCAAGACCCGAGACCCAAGACCCAGACCCAAACCTCACACTCCAGACTCCAGACGCAGACCCATAACCCAGACCCATGACCCAGACTCACGGCCCAGACCAATAACCCAGACCCATGGCCCTAAGGTTATTAAGGCAGTTTGCCTAAGCACCAGCACTGCTCACCACAGCACGATGCTCGGGTGTGACGCGAGCCGCCTGACCTGCGGTTTGTGTGTGTGGTTGTTGTTGTCAGAAACGGGTTGGACGTGGACACACACACACACACACACACACACACACACACACACACACATACACACGCAAGCACGTGCATATGAGAGAGATATCGTTACAGAGAACTCTGCACGGCAGACCTAGATAGGCTGTTCCTGTTCATCATTGAGGAGATTCCATTTGGAGGCGGGTGACCAACCGTGCGCCAACAAGAGGGTGAATAACCTCATTACACACACACACACACACACACACGCGCAAACGCATGCACGCACGCACGCACACAAGCACACACACACGCATTCACACACACAGCCCCCTCCACACACACATGCGTGCACACACACACACACACACACACACCTGGTACCGCGCCTCCGCCTCCCACTCATCCACCAGGGATTCCGTGAGTGGGTAGGGGTTGCATGCGGCCATAAACTCCTGTGTGTATGTGTGTGCGTGTGTGTGTGTGTGTGTGCGTGTGTGCGTGCGTGTGTGTGTGTGTGCATGCTGCTGCTCGTTATCGGGTGGGGGTTGCACACAGCCATGAACTCGTGTGTGTGTGTGCGTGTGCGAGTGTGTGTGTGTGTATATGTGTCTGTGTGTATCCACGTGGTTGCCGTGTGCTTGGAGGGGTTGCATGCAGGTTGCACGTGGCCATGAAACCCTGCCATGGACTCCTTGGCAAGGGGGACCAGAATAGCGGCGGTTACTGGACCACAGAATGGCGGTTACTGGTAACTGTCACTGTTGTGGACACCAGCGCGTGGCGGTTACTTACTGTTACTTTTGTGGCTACGGTAACAGTTACGGTTACGGTTGCAGGTCACCTGCCACATGAGGAGCCCGTGCTCGTCGCAGAAGTCGTACATCTCGTCAGTTTGGTACATGCCGCCGCCCCTGCGTTCACGATTTCATGAGGTCATGAGTTCATAAATGCATGATGGCGACCGATACCGCAGTCAGCTGGACGCGTGTGTATTAAGCACGCTTGCATGCACTGGTGTGTCGCAGAAGTCGTACAGATCGTCCGTTTGCTGCATGCCGCCGCCCCTGCGTTCAGGATTGCGCATGGATGATGGTGATCGATCGATCGATGTCGCGACACTGCAGTCTGCTTGCCGCGTGTGCGTATTGTACAGGCTTGCATGTACTGGTGTGACATCGCAGAAGTCGTCCAGATCGTCCGTTTGGTTCATGCCACCGCCCCTGCATTCAGCAGTTCGTGATGATGATTGGTACTGCAATCTGATGGCGCACGCATATGAAGGCAGGCTCGCATGCGCCGGTGTGACAAGATCGTCCGTTTGGTACATGCCGCCGCCCCTGCATTCCTACATGCCGCCGCCCCTGCATTAAGTGCACATGCATGATGGTCATCGATACTGCAGTCTGCCCATGAGTCTGCCCGCGTATTAGACATCACAGAGGGCGCACATGTCACATAGCCACACGCACACACACGCACATATACATAAATGGTCCCAAGCATTAAATTTGTGCTAACAAAAACATGCCCAGAGCAGCGCCTCCGACACACTCCCAAAAGCGCACACACAGAGCACAGCAGGCGCATTGACACACACACACACACAGGTCAGCCCCCCCCCACACACACTCACCACAAACACAGCATGTTCATATTGGCAGCGAGCGCAGGGCGCAGCAGGTGCGTTACATTGACACACACACGCACACACACACATGCATGTACACACACACACACACACACAAACACACACGTACACACGCACACACTCACCACACACGCAGCATGTTCATATTGGCAGCGAGCGCAGAGCGCAGCAGGCGCATCACATTGCGCGTCGTAACGCGCGTCGACATGATGTCCAGGGGGATGAGGTTGGCGCCCTGAGGTAGGAGATTGGTTTTTGGGGTTTAGGGTTTAGGGTTAAGGATCTTGGGGTTTGGGTAAAGGGTTATTGGTGACGGGTTTAGGATTTTGATTTTGGTTGAGGATTTTGAGTTTTGGGTGTAGGGTAAAGGGTTTAGGGTTTAGGGTTCAAGATTCATGGTCTTAGGGTTTATCGTCTAGGGGCCTGGGTTTAGGTTTTTAGGTTTCGAGTTTCGGGTCTAGAGTTCAGGGTTCAGCAAATTCATAGTCAAGGGTCTGGTTGAGCATTGGGGGTTGAGGGTCAAAGTTCAAGGGTCTAGGATTTACGATTTTGCGCACGTGGGTTGGCAGAATGTTGGTGATCTATGGTGGATGTTACAGTCAGGGACACTTCTCAAGGCGTATAAGACCATGCTTGGCGCAAATTGCCCGAGCACCCTGTTGAGACGGCTGGCTACTGATGGCAGGAGACCCACTTTCTGTAAAGAGCGTGGGCGCCAGGTGGGCGCACCCCCAGGTCCCCGACCGCAGCAGCAGCAAATGCTTGGTGAAGCAGGTGTGCACATATGAGGCATCGCCATCGATAATTATCGATGGGAATTTGGGGCCCCACCAGGTTTTTCAGAATTTACATGTGCGTGCCCGGAGGACCCAAGGCGTGGGTTAAGGCCTAGACAAGACGTCTTGGGAGGCTCTACTAGGAGAGCCTGCGAGGCCGCGCAAGCGGCAGCCTGCTATGCATGGGGTCTAAAAACAGTCTTACCTGGGCGTACAGTGGAACTCCGTTTATACGGAAGTAGAAGCTCTCTCCTGCAGGCGCAGTTGTGGTGGTGGTAATGTGTGTGTGTGTGTGTGTATGTGTGTGTGTGTGTGTGTGTGAGAGTGTGTGTGTGGGGGGGGAGAGGGCGACAGCGCGAGACCGTGAGAGCGCGCGAGGGGGACAGGGAGAGAGGGGGGAGACTGTTTGTACTGCCTTCCTGTTCAGACCGCCCAGCTTTTTTTTTTTTCTTTCAGGGGGGGGCAGAATAGTTTTTTTCCGACCCAGCGTTGCATTATTTACAAAACGGGCCTGGACCCCCCCCCCCCCGTACACCCAGACCTTATCTGCCGGAGCTGAAACTTGGTGGGCAGCTTCGTGACATTGTTCCCATTCCATCACACTGTTTTGGAGGCTGTGCAACCAAATCCTGTTCCTTAAACGGGCCTCTGAAGACGGCCACATGCCCCGGTGCAGCCCCACACACCAAGGTCCCTTCCACACCCTCCCAACAACGAACCACATAAATGACCATGGATTTGGCATCCCTGTCGTTAGACAAATCCATCGCGCACTTCCCCATCCCAATCGGAGGTTAGCAGAGCATTCTGGCTCCGAGGGGGTGTGAACCTGTGGTCCACACCAATCGCCCGGTGTGGACCCTCTCACACCCCCACACCACTGCACTACCTACTGGGTGTGTGGGGGATCTGAGGGTGGATTTGTACTCCTCTTGATGAGAGGAATCCAGCACACCAACTCTTGTGTTGAACGGATGTCAGAATAAAAACTTACGTAAAAATTCTGGGAAACGGTCCAGACCCCCCCCCCAATTCCCATTTTTTTGGGTGGAATTCTCCCTCATTTCGGGGAGGGGAGGGCATGGCGCCGGTCCGGTGAGAAAATTCGAAGATCTTCAACGTTGGGTCTGTTTCTAACTTCCTTGCCCCCCCCCCTGGTTTCTTTATACATAAATAAATGAACGCACCAGCGAGGATCGCGTCGGGCGTGCCGGGGCAATCTACGAAGCGCCGACTCAGCATTTTGTGTGGCCTTTCCACACTGTTCATACCACCCAGCAGTAACAGTAACAGTAACACGGGGTTTCCAGCTAAGCAGGCTACTCCTCTACTAGAGACACCCGCCGATACTCCAGCACACTTAAGTACTAGAGTACCGCCGGCTCCCGGCCGATAGACTACCGCTCCCGCCGGCTAGACTACCCCAAACAGCGGTCTCTGAGAGACATGTCTGGCAAGGAGCATATAGGAGAGGACCTTCCTCAAGGTCACAGTAGTGGCCTTGTGGCCAGTCAAGCCGGCAGAGCCGACTGGCGCTGACTGGAACGGTCCCCGCCTGGCAGTGCATGGCTGTCCAGCTCTCGTTTGCATGGGGCTCAGCCTGCGCCCCATGCCTCATGCATGGCCAGGTCCCACCCTCCAGGGGTGCATGGACGACAGAGTTGTCATGGAGGCTGCCTGAAGACCTTCCAACGCCAACCACCCAGCATTTCTTTATTTTCATAAAATTACAATTAAAATAAATCAATTGCACCAGTGAGGCTCGCGTTGGGTGCGCCGTCCTGGCGCGCAATCCGCCAGACGCCGACTCAGCGTCGCGTGTGGCCTTCCAACACTGTCCATACCGCCCAGGTTTTTTATTTGTTATAATTTTAGTAAGAAATAAGAAATAAGAATTTAATTCGAAAGAAAAAAAACGCACCAGTGATGCTCGCGTTGGGTGCGCTACCCTGTCACGCAATCCGCCAGGCGCTGACTCGGTGCCGCGTGTGGCCTTCCCACACTGTTCAAACCGTTTTTACCAATTTAATTTTTTGAACAGTTTTAATAATAATGTGTAACGCACCAGTGAGGCTCGCGTTGGGCGTGCCGTCCTGGCGCGCATCCGCAAGGCGCTGACTCAGCGTCGCGTGCGGCCTTCCCAAACTGTTCATACCGCCGCCCTGCCAGCCGCGACCGTCTGGCGAGACGTTGGCAAATGCGTCACCCAGGGGCTCCTGTGTGTGTGTGTGTGTGTGAGGGAGTGCATGTGTGTGGTCGATTTTACAGTCTTGTTGGACGCCTTTAATGGCGTATTAGACTTGTGCTTGCGCACTCAATCCCTGAGGCAGGCAGATACTATCACCCGCACTAGTCCAATCGGTGGATACACATTGACTGTGTCCATCCCACTAGCTCTAGTACATCTGGTCGCGCCATGCGTCTCAGTTCGGGCAGCCAGCCTGGCCACCCTCCTCCTCCGTTCATGTGGCGCACGCCCGACATGCCGCCAGCCTCCATGCATGGCGCTTGCGCTGCGAGGGCGCTTGCTGCCAGTGCACCTCCGTCGTCATGTGTCTCATGCAAGTAAGATTTGCCCTGCATGGAGAGACCCTCCATGCAGGTCACTGAAGTGCCCCGCGATTCGTGCCGTAGCTGCAGTCCGTAGGCCGAAGCCGTCGCCGCAGCCGATGTCAGTAGCCGTGGCCGTAGCCGTGGCCGATGCAGATGCAGATGCCCAGAGGGCGGACGTGTAGCCGATGCGATGTGAGTGCAGATGCAGGGTGTCCCTGGCCGTAGCCGAAGCCTTAGCCGATGTCAATCAATAGCCGATGCCCATAGCCGGTGCCCTGGCTGTAGCGTAGCTGCAGCCTCTGCCCGGTGCCGGTGCCCGTGGCTGCATGGGGGTACCGACGATGGCGGCGCCGACTTCTGCCAGCACCCTGCCTTCCGTCCCCGCATGCCTCGCAGTTGCCTGCCTTATGACGCCGTGTCTCAAACAGCCACTAGCGCTCTGGATCAGGGCAAATCGGCGACATAGCCGATTCTCCAAAACCCAGAGTCGCTCACGCTGCAGCAGCACCCTGTCAGCCCAGTTGGTCCGCCATTGGCGGCGTCGGGGCGGGAGCCCCCGACGATTTTGACACCACTTGAAGTTTTTGACACCACTTGAAGTTGTGTGTGTGTGTGTGTGTGGTTGTGTGTTGTGTGTGTGTGCCTGTGTGACCTCAGTCCTGAGCCCACAACCCTGAACCCTGAGCCCTGAAACCCCAAACCCCTAAACCCCAAGACCCTACCTCCACCAACACGCTGCGGAAGCCGGCCCGCCCGCGTGGCGCTGATCGCCCACGCGCGTCGACCGTCGCTCTGCGCGCATGCCACTACCGCCGCTGCTGCTGCCAAAAGAAGCAGCTGAGAGGTTGCCACCACCGCTGCCCCTCCACCCGAACCCTAACCCCTGGACCCTGGACCCTACACCCTGAACCCGGAACCGTGCACCCTGAAGCCTAAACCCTAAACCCCAAACCCCACCTGCACCAACGCGCTGCGTGGCCTTGCGGGCTCTCCTAGTAGACCCCTCCTGGACGTGTAGTCTCGGCCTTAACGCACGCCCCGGGGTCCTCCGGGCGCGTACGTGTCAAACCTGTAAAACCCACCTGCACCAGCTCAACGGTGTGGAAACCGATGCGCCGCGTGACGCGGCTCGCCCCACGTGCGTCGACCGTCGCTCTGCGCGTGTAGCACCGCTAAAACCTACACCTTTAACCCTAAACCCCGACCCATAACCCTGACCCCCAAACCCATTACACATCCACCTGCACCAGCTCAACGGTCCTGAAGTCGATGCGTGGCGTGACGCTGCTCGCCCCACGTGCGTCGACAAATGCTGCGCGTACGCCACCGCCGTCAATGCTGCTGCTGCCAAAAGAACCAGTAGAGGTTGCCGCCACCGCTGCTCCACCCTTAACCCTAAAACCTGAACCCCAAACCCCAAATTCCAAACCCCAAACCCTCAACACCCCCACCTGGACCAGCTCAACAGCCCGGAAGCCAATGCGCCGCGTGACGCGGCTCGCCCCACGCGCGTCGACAGATGCTGCGCGTACGCCACCGCCGCCGCTGCCGCCACCGACAAAACCAGCAGAGAGATCGCCGCCACCGCTGCCCCCCCCACCCTTAACCCCAACCCTGGTCCCTGGACCCCTCTAAAACCCTGAACACCTCTTAAACCCTGGACCCCTCTTAAACCCTAGGAGACCCTTCTCAAACCCTGGACCCTGAACCCCAAACCCTAAACACACCACCTGCACCAGCTCAACAGCGCGCGTGCGCAAGCTGGCCCGCCGCGTGACATGGCTCACGCGCGTCGACCAATGCTGCGCGTACGCCATCTCAGACAGCAGACAGAAGCAGAGAGACCACCGCCACCGCTGCACCCGCCCTAACCCCTGGCCCCTGAGCTATAAACATAATCTCTTAAGCCTAAAACACCCACCTGCACCAGCTCAACCGTGCGGAAGCCGATGCGCCGCGTGACGCGGCTCGCCCCACGCGCGTCGACCGATGCTGTGCGTACGCCACCGCCGTTGCTGCCGCTGGCAGCAGAGACGTTCCCGCCACCGGCCGAGGCGTTGCCCGTGCCATGCGGCTCGAACGTGGCCGTGAGCGAGTACAAGGGCTGCTCGCCCCACCTGCGCCCGCAGCGGACGTTTTTGTTGTATGCATCGTTTAATGCATCTTTTCGGATGTATATTTTATGTATCTTTTGGTGCACATTTTCGGATCTTGTGCTTGCATTAATTGTATATTTTAAACGTGGCCGTGAGCGAGTACAAGGGCTGCTCGCCCCACCTGCGCCCGTAGCGGACGTTTTTGTTGTTGTTGCAAGTTTTAAAGCATATTTTCGGATGCATCTTTCATGCATCTTTTAATGCATATTTTCGGATCTTGTGCATTCAGGAATTGTTTTATTTATTGCAAACGTCAGTGTGAGTGCCTTCCTGCGCTGCTTCCCCCGCCTGCGTTGCAGCAGTGGTTACGCTAAGGACGTTGGGGAAATGACGTGGCTCGATCCCGCAGGGTCTCGCGGTGGGTTGAACCTCAATGACTCCTGCCGGAAGCTTTTTTTGCGGGAAATGTGTGAACACGCCAATTTCACACTTTCGGGTGGAAATTCGCGCAACCCGCAGCACCAGACCGAATCAGCCAATCTCAAGCCGGGCTTGCAGGTTTGCGGGTTGCGGGTTGGCTAACAGAAACACTGCACCTCACCCAAGTGCATGCGCGCACACACACACACACACACACAAACACACACACGCACACACATACACGCGCACAGACACACGCACACACACACGCACACACACGCAGACACACACACACACACACACAGACACACACACACACACACACGCACACAGACACACACACACACACACACACATGACCGTCCACCACAGCTGCAGCGGAGGGGCATCACCTCACCCAAGCATGCACACACACACACACACACATACATACATACACACACACACACTCACACACGCACACACCCGACCGGCCACCACAGCTCCAGTGGAGGAGCACCACTCGCAGGGGCCTCCAGGCTTAGCGTGACAAACCGCTGCAGCTGGGGGAGCACATCGCCGCTGTCGCCATCAGAGCGTGCCTGCGGATGGTGGTTGTGGTTTTGTGGTTGTGGTGATGGTTGTGGTGGTGGTGATTGTGGTGGTTGTGCTGGTTGTGCTGGTGGTTGTGGTGGTTGTGGTGGTTGTGGCATTGGTTGTGCTGCAGCAGGGGGAGCACATCGCCGCTGCCACCATCAGAGCGTGCCTGCAGGTGGCGGTGGTGGTGATTGTGGTGGTTTCGGTGGTGTTGGAGGTTGTGGCGGTTGTGATGGTGGTGGTGGTGGTGGTGGTGGTGCTGTTGCTGCTGCTGCTGCAGCAGGGGGGGCACATCACACGTTGCCACCACCAGAGCGTGCTTGCCGGTGCAGGTGTTCCCCAGGGTTCCCAGGGTTGACATTTGCGCGCCTGTAATAGATCAATGTCTACAGGAGCTCTACTGGAAGCGCCCATGCGGCCGAGCAAAAACAAAAAGGCGCCAAGCCTACCACTAGGCCCACCAGCTGAGGTGGCAGTGCCACCTCAGCATTGCGTCGATCCTAAGGCCGCCCCTCACAACAGTCGCACAACTGCCAACAGATACACAACTGACTCACTCCTGACAACGCACAGACCTGCTGAGGTGGCTGTGCCACCTCAGCGCTGCATCGATAAATGAGGAGCAACTGCCAGCTGACAACTGACACACACCTGACATATCTGACAACTGACAACGCGTATACCTGCTGAGGTGGCAGCGCAGCTAGCCCTGCGTCAATACCAAGGCCGCCCCTCACAACAGACGCACAACTGACAACTAAAAACAGAAAACTGACAAGCAACACATCTAACAACTGATAACTGACAACTGACAACGCACAGACCTGTTGAGGTGGCAGCACAGCAAGTGCGACCGACTCAACGCGGTCGATGCCAAGGCCGCACCTTCACAACAGACACACAACTGTCAACTACCAACTGACAGCTGACAAAAGACATGCAACTTACAACTGACAACTGACAACGCACAGACCCGCTGAGGTGGCAGTGCCACCTCAGCGCTGCATTGATAAATGAGGAGCAATTGCCAGCTGAGAAATGACACACAACTAACACAACTAACACAATCGCCAGCTGACAACTGACACACAACTAACACAACTAACACATGATGTCTGACAACGCACAGGCCTGCCGAGGTGGCAGCGCAGCTCGCCCTGCGTCGATACCAAGGCCGCCCTTCACAACAGACACACAACTGGTGACACACACACTCTGACAACTGACAACTGACAACCAACACAACTAACAACTGACAACTGACAACGCACAGACCTGCTGAGGTGGCAGCGCAGCGAGTGCGACCGACTGAACGTGGTCGATGCCAAGTTCCGGGCTCTCCAGGCGCAGCGTGCCACTGCTGGCCACGTCCCTGGGGGCCCACAGCTCTGCCTATGGGGGGAGTGGGGGGGGGGGGTATTTGTGAGATTTTTGTGGCAGGTCGATGCCGAGTTCTGGGCTCTCCAGATGGAGTGTCCTGCTGCTGGCCACGCCCCTGGGGGCCCACAGCTCTGCCTGTGTGTGGGAGTGTGTGTGGGGGGCGGAAAGGCGGGATTTGCTTAGTTTTTTTTGTTGTTGCTGGAAGTCAATGCCAAGTTCTGGGCTCTCCAGGCGCAGCGTGCCACTGCTGGCCGCGGCCCTGGGGGCTCACAGCTCTGCCTGTGTGTGGGGAGTGTGTGTTGGGGGGGGGGGGCGGGCGTATTTTTGTTGTGGGCAGTCGAATGGGTCTGCTGGCGATTGAGTACCCAGGCCTGGGCACCCACTCTCTTCCTGTGGGGGGAGTGTGTTTCGGGGGTAATTTTGTGGGCGAGGTCAAAACCGCGTTCAGGGCTCTCCAGGAGCAGCGTGCCGCTGCTGGCCACGCCCTTAGGGGCCCACAGGCCTGGGCACCCTCTCTCTGCCTGTGGGGGGAGTGTGGGGGGAGCAGTGATTTCCTTTTCAGGACTTTTAATTAATTATTCCACAGCCGGATTTTGCTTTGACCGCGTTGACCATTGACCTCACGTTGACCGTTTGTCCTCACACATCAGTCATTTGAAAGCTCTTGACGAGCTCTGTCTGGCGGGCTTGTCAGACTACTAATCCATCGAATGGGTCGAGCTGTCTTCAAGGTCAAAATACAGCCAAAATACAGCCAAATGGCTGTGGACAGCCAAAAAGGAAATTACTGGGGGGGAGGTATTTCTTTAATCTGCTTTGTGGGCGGTCGAACCGGTTGGTTGGGGGTGCATGGTATCGGAGCAAATGTGTTTCAACAAATTAAATCCACGAGAACAGAATCACTGGCTCGCATGCACCGCGTGCTTCATCCTTGACATGTGCTGGGGGGGCTGTGTGTGATCGCCTCGCCGGCTGGAGTCTTTTTGGTCTTGTGTTTTTACTCGAGGGCCAGGCGCTCCCGTTAGTACGCTTTCGACGACGATACTAGAACATCTAGAGATTTCTAAAATGTGGTACTGATGATATGCCCTGGTTGTTGTTGTTGTTGTCTTCTTTCTCTTTCTCGTTCTCTCTCGCTCTCTTGTACGTAGTTGTTATCTCTTTCTCTCTGTCTTTCTCTCTTTCTCTTCATCCGCCTCTCCCTCTGTCTCTCTCTGTCTCTATCTCTCTCTCCCTCCCTCTGTCTCTCTCTCTCTCTCTCTGTCTCTCTACCTCTCTCCGTCTCTATCTCTCTGTCTCCCTCTGTCTCTCTCTCGGTCTCTCTTTGTCTGTCTCTCTCTCTGCCTTTCTCTGTCTCTCTCTCAGTCTCCCTCTCTGCCTCTCCCTGTGTCCGTCTCTCCCTATGCACTCCACCCACCTCAACATGGAGCATGGCAGAGCGCCCGCCCGCGTGCAGTGTGTACGTCACATGGAGTCCCCGCAGCACTGGCCCACGCAGCGCCATCAGCGACACCGGTCCGTGCACGCCCGCCGCGCCGAACGCAGGGCCCCAGTCCCAGCCGAAGTCATTGGCGGGCTTGCGGAGGAAGGAGAAGTAGGGGAAGGCGCCTACGCGTGCACGTGTGAAAGTGTGAATGCACGCATGTGTGAGCCGGTTTGGACACGCACGTGTGAACCAGTGCTTGCTAGGGGACACGTTCCTGGGCTTGTGAACCCCAGCCGTGGCTGAATCTAGGGGCCCAGTGCCTCCTGTCTAGGTCGAGCTCGGACCCAACAGCCCCACACCGCCAGAAGCCAGCAACTCATCTGTCCGGCATCTGCCCCATCAAATACAGGCTCGCCAGACACGACTGTAGAATAAGTATCAGCAGGTTTGATAGGTTTTACACGTACGCGCCCGGAGGACCCCGGGGCGTGAGTCAAGGCGTAGACTACTCGCCGAGGGGAGCTCTACTAGGGGAGCCCGCAAGGCCACGCAGTGCGCCAGCCTACCGGAATTATCAGCAGCATCGCCTGGCACCGTGATCGATGGCATCTCGTACGCGCACTTGTAGTTTTGAGGGTTCACTATTTTCCGTTAATGGTTTAGGGTGTTCAACCTTCTAAGGTTATACGACAACTCCCAGGGTACGGTTTACGGTAGATGGTTTAGGTTTCCAGGTTTTCAAAGGTTTGATAACAAGTCTCACACGGTTGTCAACCTCTCGGAGGGGCTGTTGATGATGGATATCACAGTCTGTGCGACACCAGTAATGATGTGTATGACCTGTGTTGGCGCTAGCGCCCAACACCTTCAACTCAGTTTCAGTGGGAAACTGGCTGGCTACCTGGTAGCGGTGAGGATAAATAACGTTACAGTCAGGGACACCTCTACAGGCAAAAAAATGTGCTCGGCGCGTATGGCCCGAGCACCTAAATGAGATGGCTGGCTGTTGGTGGTAGGGAACCCCCCTCACTATGTAAAGAGCGTGGACGCACCCCAAGGTCCCCTACAGCAGCGGCAGGAAACGCCAGTTGAAGTAGGTGAGCGCATGCAGGGAAACAGAGACGAGAGGCAGGTTTAGTAGGGAGGTTACCTGCTGGTGCGACTGCGCTCTTTGCAGAGTGTGGGTCCCCTACCACCAGTAGCCAGCCATCTGAGTAAGGTGCTCGGGCTCTACACGCCGAGCACGCTCTGACACGCCTTCAAAGGAGTTAAAGGAGGTGTCCCTGGCTGTAACATCCATCATCATCAACCACTGACTGAAGCCTGTTCCTACTCCTCCCCCCCCCTTTTCCTGACCAGTGTTCCCTGTGAGGGATTTTAGTAATTATTTTTGTTTTGGCTCCAGCAACTTTGGCGGCTCTCACCTGTCACCGAAAACAGCGGGTACTCATGCAACACATGCCGTTGTGCTGCTCTTGGCGAGAGCTTTCCGATCCACCCCTTCGCACCCCCTACCAAGTGTAGGGTTGTTTTCTGGGAAATTGGAAATCCGCCCCCGAGCGGTATTTAGCTTGCTGGGGGATCACTGAACATTCCCGACTGACTAGTAGTAACATCACCGTCATCTTACCTACGGCCGTGTTTGATGGCATCTCGTAGGGGTATGCGTGGGCCTGCTCCTCTGCATACAGCAGCGCTGGCTGCAGCACAATCGAAATCTCGACAGCCTGCACACGTGTGTGTGTGTGTGTGTGTGTGTGTGTGTGTGTATGTGTGTGTGTGTGTGTGTGTGTGTGTGTGTGTGTGTGTGTGTGTGTGTGTGTGTGTGTGTTCCTCTGCGTACATCATCGTTGGCTGCAGCACAATTGAAAGCTCAACCACCTGTGTGTGTGTGTGTGTGTGTGTGTGTGTGTGCTCCTCTGCATGCAGCAGCGCTGGCTGCAGCACAGTCAAAAGCTTGACAGCCTGTATGTGTGTGTGTGTGTGTGCAAACGACAGCATCCTCAGCACACAAAACAAAAACAAAAGCATGCACCTGCTGCTGCTGCGCCAGCACGCTCCCCAGGTCTGCCACGTGCGGCCGATGCGCGTTGCGCGCTTGCAGCAGCCGCTCCCCCCCGACGTACACATCGGCGACTGTGTCCAGGCCTTCGAAGACCAGCAGCAGCTCGGGCGCGTCGGCCTGGGTTGCCAGGAGGCAGGACACCGGGGTGCTGTTGTCGCACGCTCCGCCCGCCGCGCCTGCTGCGCCCGCCCCGGCGGGTGGCGGCAGCGGCAGTGACGTCGAGTAGGTCCACGTGTCGAAGGCCACCCAGCGGTCCTCGACCTCGTTGAACCTGCACACACGCACACACGCACACACGGGGCACGCGCGCGTGTGTTGTGATAGCAGTGCGGGAAATCTCCAAGGTGCAGTACCTCAGTAAACGCAACTCCAGCTGCACCTGCAGGTGCATCACAGCAACAGTTCCAGGCTGCTTATCTCCAGGTCCTGAGTTACCCTTGGGTGTGGGTGTTTCATGGCCGCCATCATGCATATGGCCGTGGCATCCCCCCACGAGGACCCTTGCAAAAAAAACGCTCCATGATCGCCGGTGCACAAATTCGTACCTGTACAGCGGATCACCGATAATGCCAGTCGCGTGCAGTGTCTCCAGCGCGTACCCAGGTACAGACACGTTGGAGAGCGACACAGCAGGCTGGCTGTCCAGGCTTTTGTTGTTCGTCAACTCCCACGCGATACCGGGAGCGCCGCTGTCCAGGCTCGCGACAACGGTGGCTGCGCCCCCGTCCTGCGTCACGTTCTGCTCCGCGCCGCACGCACACATCGATGTTAGCAGGAGCACGCTGAGGAGCGGCAACAGACGCGCCATTGTTGGTGACAATGTGCCCTGGCCAGGCAACTGAGTTATCGCACATCAACGGACATGCGCCACGTGCCGCCGATGGCTGATGTGTGTGGGGGAGGTGTGGGAGGGGGAAGACAAACAGACACGCGCGCATAGCCCCGTGTGCAGCTCGCTTTCATCATGCTCGCTTTCATCAAGACTACTACACCCGGCTACGCCAAAGCTGGGCAGGTAGTGCACTCAGCTGCCCGATGGCCCTACTTAGCTTGCAGCCAGCCATCTCCGTCACAGCACACAGCACACGGCACACGGCACACGGCACACGGTACACAGCCGAGAGCCGCGAGCACCGGCTGCCGTTGGTGGTTCCAAGCACATCCTTGTTTGGATTACCCCTTGCCAGACGTTATCCAGATCTTGCGCTGTAAGGACGGTCAGCGCATTGCTGAAGTAGTACGGCCCGTCTAGAGCTTCCGCCGGCAGCACGGCAATGTTGCTGCATGGTAATGTTGATGCTGAAGAGCCCAGAGTCTTTCGCCTGCTCACAAGTAGCACCGGCAGCTGACGCACCACGGCAGCTGATGCACCACGGCAAGCAATTCCAGCTGCACACGGCAAGGTAGCGCGTCGCGCCCGACCAGTCTGAGCCACTCACTGTCGCGGTGCCCACGGTGGTGAGACATGCACCGCGCGCACAGCAATCATGATGGCAGATGGCATGCTAGGCGGTGTTTCTGTTGCCAACCCGCAACCCGAAAAATGCACTTTCGTCCCAATTGGCCGATTGGGCTGGCGCGTCGGGTTGACATTGCGATAATTTCGACTCGAACAGTGTGAAAAATGAGATTTTCACACTCATTTGGCAAACAATCGCAGATTGGGGGGAGTGAATTGATGGCTTAGGTTGAGCCATCATTTTGCCAAGATGCTCAGCAGAACCACTGATGCCAGGAACCTATTTTTGACAGCTGCCGGCCCCTTTTCCAGGGTCTAATATGCCATCAAAGGCGTCCGACGGACAGTAAAATCGACCTCGGTGGTGAGCGGTTCGACAGACCAGCAAGCGGGTGGTGCGAGGCCCCCCCCCCCCCACACGGGATCCCTCTCCAAGCCCCCCCTCCCCCCCTCCCCCAGATCCCACCAGCTCCCTGTTTCCCACTCCTCCACCACCACAACACGTGATCCACCTGCCCCGCCACTGATTCCCCCCACCCCCTGGTGCATTGCATATCACTCACAATGACATTTCGAGCGTCGGGCAGGAGGACGCATCGACGAGCTCTGCAGCCCGGCAGCGGCGCGCGTTGGGCTTGGGTCCCGTGGGGCCGACGTCGCCACTACTGGGCAGCGTGGCAGCGTGGCTGAGAGAATCGCTCGAGGCCGGCAGCGGTGGCTCGGAGTGGGCGGGAGGTGGCGGCACGGGGCCGGACGGGGGCGGTGCGGACGAGGGCGGCGGTGCCTCCGCTGCGCAGCCCAACCTGGGATCGGGATGGAGGAGCAGTGCCGCTGCGGCGGCAGGCGTGCCGCCCGCCACGCCCGCTCTACTGCCGCAGCACATGGGGCGGTATGCGCTGGCAGGGATGCAGCAGCAGCAGCAGGAGCAGCAGCAGCAGCAGGAGCAGGAGCAGCAGCAGCGGCGGCGGCAGCGGCCCGGCAGCGTGCCGGGCAGCAAGGGGTCACGCCCCGCGATCGGCATGTCGACCTTCTCCACGCACGCGCTCGCGCTCAGCAGGTCGGGCTCCTCGGGCCTGCGGCGCCGCGGGCAGCCGTCCCTCTACGGCGGCCTGGGCATCGGTCTCGACGATGATGTCGACAGCGTGGACCTTCAGCTGCAGCGGATCAGGGTGGAGAACAACGCGCGCGACGACGACGGCGTGTCAATCTGCCTCCTGGACGGCAGCGCGGCGCCCGCGGGCGCGGTCGACGACATGTCGTTCTCGCTGTCGGTGCTCGACACGATCAGCGAGCTGGACGTGTCGGTGTCGCACCACTCTGGCAGGCTGGCACAGCCGCGCGGCCCGCCCCCCGGGAAGCTGCTGGCGCCGCCACCCACCCACGCCCACCCAACTGGGCTCCTCAAGGCCATGGCTGGAGCTGGGGCCGAGCACTCGGACACCTCGCGCGACAACAAGGCCGCGCGCGCGGCGGCCGCGCGCAGAGCGGCGCAGCTCATGGCGCAGGCCGCGCCGATGGTGCTCAACTTGGAGGATTTGACCGACTTGATGCCAGAGGTGCTGCAGATGGAGATGGGCAAGATGAGCCTGAAGGAGCTGCTGGACCTGGACACGGTGGTGGCGAGCAGGGGGCGCATGGCGACGGGGGCGAGGGTGTATTGAACTGAGCGGGAGAGTCATTTCCCCGACTGTAATCCACCCATCATTGTCAGTGTTTCATGTCCAAGGTCTTCTGCAATGCAGCGCATAGAGAGACGGCTGTTGTCGAAGGGTAAGCAACACTGGAGACGCGTCAACAGACACGCAGCGCGCGCCGCATGCACTCACGCCTGAATCCGCAAGCATCAACAAATGTTTGCATGGGCAGTGCCCCCCAGGGCTGTGCAGGACGGATGGTGTTGGGGAGGGAGAGTGCGCCCACGCCTTGCGACGCATGGGGCTCACTACACTTCCTGGCGCGTTTTGCTGCCGTGCTGCTGCTGGCCGAGATCCCCTATCGATTCATGTGGCTGCTGCCTGCTGCCTGTCTATTAGGATAAGATGCCAGTAAGCTGCCTGCTAGGCGCACGCAGGAACACACGCACGCTGCTAAGCTGCAGCACACCTCCTAGCTGCCTAGCTGCAGCACACGCCCGCCAACTGCTTACCTGCAGCACACGCTGACTGCTAAAACCTATAGCAATCAGACTCAACAATCAAGCTTCCTAACTGCGACACGCTGCCTACCTAGCTGCAGCATGCTAACCGCACGCGCACTCACACACGCTGCCTCTAGACGCAGCGGCTGCCTGCCTACTGTCTTCCTGTTGCCTAATAGCAGCGCACAGGCAGCGTGGTTCTTGCATGCTCGCACACACGTATCGGTCAATGCTATATCGGTCAATGCTTTGCAAAGGCGGTATACCGCTGTAGATGGCATGGCACGCTCCGGCACAGTACTAGTCTTGGGGAGGAACAGTCTGCTCCCTCACTCCCAGCTGGGCTCCCAGCACCTGCAGGGGCCCTGCGACACAGACTTGTGGAGCTCCACTCGAGCGTGGGCCCCAAGTGCAAGCTTGAGGTGGCCTGTTCGTGTCCATCTGAGTCAGGTGGGGCGAGCAGTTCCGACAGACTGGCGACTGAATACCTGTGCTGCCGAGGCGCAGCCCTCACTCCCACTGCTGAGTTTGTAGGTCATCACCGGGGGAGGGGGGAAGGGGGGAGCGCACCGGCAGTGAGCAGTGAGTGCTAATCCAGAGATGTCTCATAAACGAGAGCTTAAAATCAAGTGCAGGCGGCCCCAATCAGTTCCAAAGCTCCAGCGGAACTATGAGACAGCAGGCCCGACGCCCAGTTACAGTTACATCAGCTTTCCAGCAAAGAAGGCCCGACGCCCACCAAAAGTCCAATCTACAAACGGTAGGTGACTTCATGCGCTCGATGCCCTAGGCATACTCTAGTTCAGGTGCCCGTGTGAGCTGTCCATTCGCTGTCAAGTCGTCTGTCAAGTCGTCCTGTGAACCCTTCACACTCATGTGTGTGGAAAAGCGACCAACGGCCCTAGGTAGCTCTTAAATATATCCCGCCGTTCTTCCTTAACCGTTTTTGCTGCCGTTCTTCTTCAATTCAGGTCATGAAGGTCAGATCGGTGGCCTTCGTGGCCCTAGCCGCTCTAGCGCTGATACAGGTGAGAAAAAAATGCGCCGTAAAATGCGCGCCCCCAACGAATTTGTGGCCAATTCACGATTGGCGTCGTGGGCGTCGTGGAAAATTCACGACTGGCGTCGTGGGCGTCGTGGACAACAACCCGCGGCTGTTGCTCTGTTGCTCCACTAGTGAGAGTACTCTCACCACCCCTTCCTACCTTCCTACGCAGGCACACAACGTTGACGCGCACGCGCAACTCAACATACCGGCCTCGCATTCGTACATCGCCAACATCCGACAGGAGGCGTGGTGGTGAGTCGGACAGGACAGGACAGGAAGAGTCGGAGTGGCACACACACACACACCAGGGTTGCACGGTACGAACGTATTTCGGGTCTGGAGCGTACGTACGTACGTATTTTTCGGAAATACGTACGTACGAAAATCGGGACGCCGCAGCACTACACGCCTTTTACTTGAAACACAAAAACGGCCATAACTCACGCTCCTGTGCTCGGATCGCAACCATTAAACATACATAGGAAAGCTGATAGAAAGGATTTTCCAGTGCGATCTACTAGGGGGCGACCTGGAGGGCAGGGAGTTGCTGCCCTTTTTGTTTGTGGTGCGGTGCGAGCGCGTGCGCGCGTGGTGTGTTGCAGCACCCCCGCAAGCACGTCCCCCTACTGCAGTGCTGCATACTGAGGTCATACAGATAACCCGTATTACAAGCTTTCCAATGCAAGTCAAATGGCTCAAATCTAGGCAGAGGGCAGGGAGTTCCGTCCGCTGTTGTGTGCATCGTTGCAAGCGCGCGCGCGTGGTGCTGCAGCAGAACCCAAGGCCCACCCCCTACTGCAGTGCAATACTACAAATGAGCAGTGCTATCGATGGCTTTTGTTACAAGCTTTCCAATGCAAGTGGAGTGGTTTCGATCCAAGCACAGGAACGTGAGTTATGGCCGTTTTTGTGTTTCAAGTAAAAGGCGTCTAGTGCTGCGTGCAGCGCGTACGTATATACGCTCCCTCACGTACGTACGAAAAATACGAACGTACGCGTACCCAACCCTGACACACACACGCACGTACGCACGCACGCATACACACACACACACACACACACACGCCACCCCCACACCATGCAGCCCCCACTGTGGGAATGGCGATGGCCACCAGCCCGGCGTATGCGGCCACCCATTCCAAGGCACCACCGACCCTGACTTCTTCTTCAAGAACAAGATCGGCTACGGCGTCCACGCCACTTACACCGCGGGCGCGATCATCGACACGAGCGTGTTCATGTCCACCAACCACGGGGGGCGTTGGCAATTTGCAGTATGCGCCAAGCCGGCCGCGCAAGCGATGCAGGTTAGGACCAGCAGAAGACCATCTTATGGAAAGCAAGCCATCGTGCTGTTATGCACACACACACACACACACACACACGCATACACACACACACACACACCAGGACTGCTTCGATGACCGTGCCAACTGGCTCACGCGCATCGAGTACCCAGGCATCCCATACTACTACCTCCCCACCGGAGACTACTCGTACGTGAATATAAAGTGGAGACTGCCGGATGGCGTTTCGTGCTCCGGTGGATGCCTCCTGCAGTGGCGTTGGGTCGCCATGCAGGTCGGTTCCCCCCTCTCCCTCTGCTGCTCTCACTGCTGACGCTTCTGCAGTGCAGCTGCTCACGCTGCTGCACTGCACCGCTCTCCACTGCTTGCCCAGTCTCCCTCTCATGCCCCCTCACTCTCTCTATTTCTGCCGCTCTGCACAGCTGGGACTCGATTAACGGAGGCGCGTTCTCGTCGCCGAGCCCTGGACCCAGCAATGCGGCGCTGCTGGTGACGAAGATCTCCGTGCCGCTGACGAGCGGGATAAAATACGACTGGCCTGGCTCCTGCTAGACTGTCCCTCGGTGGAAACTTTAGGAGCGGCTTGCCCGGCGCTGTCACGGCTTGGCGAGTAGCCGCGGCGCTGCCGCGACCCGTGCTGGGAGACGGCCCTTTTCCTCCTCCCATGCAGGACGCCATGCGGCACCGATCTCGACGAGTTGATCGACGAGCGGAGGAGCTGGCGCCCGTCAATGCATGCTGGACATCGGTCAAGATGGCTGCTCGTGGGGGCGAGCTACCATCAGGGCTTCAGCGGTGGTGACCGCCGAGGCAACAACAGAGTTTATCCGCTTCACCATCGCAGCGTTTGTCACCGCGCTCACCCTCGGGGGCACTCATCTGCCGGTGACTGGCGTCGGCATTGGTCTTCAGGCAGCCTGCCATGACGACTCTGTTTGCCCAGGCCCCCCTGGAGGGTGGGACCTGGCCATGCATGACGCATGGGGCGCAGGCAGAGCCCCATGCATGGAGTTGGACAACCATGCACCATGCCAGGCGGGGACTTTTCTGCTTCAGCGCCGCCAGTTGGCACAGCCGGCGTGGTTGGCCTCAAGGGCCAGGAGGAGGACGGTCCTTTCCTATACGCTCCTTGCCAGACATGTCCCTCGGGGACTTGTTTGGGTCTAAACTAGCCGGCGGGAGCGGAAGTCTAGACGGCAGGTAACCGGCTGGTGGCTATCGTCCTTCACAGGGCGGTGGCACTAGGACTAGTGTTGTCTTAGCTGGAATGCCATGTAACTGTAACTGTAACTGTAACTGCACAGCTCTCCACGTCCTGTGACAACTAGCCCCCTCTCCCCTGCTCGCCCCCCTCTCCTGACCACGCTCTTGCATGTATGCCCAATGCGCGCAGTCCTGCTACCTCCCGTGCGATCCTCTCGGCGACATTGCTTTACAATGCGGCCGGAAAACCAGGAGCCTGCAAGTCCCTATTTGCCTCAATGGGTGGCTCTCGACGGAGCAATTCATGAACTGCGCCGACATCATCATTACAAGCGACGCCTCGGCCCCCTCGCTGCCGCCCTCGGTCGGCACCCCCACCCCCACCCCCACCCCCACACCCGACACCCACCCCACCCCACCCCCACCCCCACACCCACACCCACACCCACGCCCACACCCACACCCACACCCACACCCACCTCCGTCTCCCCCCCCGTATGTCCATCGGCCGCGGGCGCATACAACTGCGCTACATGTTTAAGTGAGTGGGTGCGACTGTGCACAGTTGCGATTGTGTGGCGGCACCATCTATACACCACCCACCTTCAAGCTGGCTGCATGCTGTGTCTCCGCGCCAGCTCCTTGCCACCCCGCTTGCACACCCGCCATCACGCGTTATACGTAACGCGGTGACTCACCCTCGCCCCTCACCTCCCCAATGCAGCCAAATCTGCAAACGCTGCCATCAGCAGTGCCTGCGTTGATGACGTAGTTGACAATGGGTCGGGTGTTGCATGGGCCTGCCACGCGTGCGTGGAGAAGGCAGGAGGTGAGGGTCACTGGTCTCTGCCACTGCCGCCTCAACCCTGGCGCAGCTGCACCCCGCTTCAATCAAATCCCAGGCCTGGTTACTTAGACAGAACTGACTGTCTGATCAGCCTGTGGTCAGACAGTCTGCGATTCCACCGACGATTTGAGCTAGCCACATGAGCTCCACACTTGAACATCCTGCTCTTCTCGCAACCCTACAAACAAGGCAATGCACCCAAAGCCAGCCCTACACACGCACAAGCATGCGTACATGCATAAACGTGTACATTCCCTCACATGCGAAGGTGACACTGCCAAAGCCACCATCATGGAGCCCCCTCTCTGATGCCCTCCGCACCCCCGCACCCCACTCGCACTCTCCCACTCTCCCACTCTCTCTTTCTCACTCTCCCACTCTCCCACTCTCCCACTCTCCCACTCTCCCACTCTCCCACTCTCCCACTCTCCCACCCTGTCTCTCTTTCTCACTTCCTCACTCTCCTTCTCCCCCACACAGACGATGCAAGCAAGGCGTCCGGCTGCATCTCGTGTCTCCCTCGCGCAAAGTCTGGATGGGACTGTCATCAGTGCTTCGCTGCATTGGGGGGCGATGCTGTGAAGCTGGCTGCGTGCTCCAAGTGCTCTGGTTCGGGTGAGTGAGGAAGCTGGGTGGAAACTGGGTAGAAGCTGGGATGAAGCTGGGCAGCAGCTGGGATGAAGCTGGGCAGAAGTTGATGCATCGGGCGGCGATGCCGTGAAGCTGGCTGCGTGCTTCAAGTGCGCTGGTTTGGGTGAGTGAGGAAGCTGGGTGGAAACTGGGTAGAAGCTGGGATGAAGCTGGGCAGCAGCTGGGCAGAAGCTGGGCAGAAGTTGATGCATCGGGCGGCGACGCCGTGAAGCTGGCTGCGTGCTTCAAGTGCGCTGGTTCGGGTGAGTGAGGAAGCTGGGTGGAAACTGGGTAGAAGCTGGGATGAAGCTGGGCAGCAGCTAGGCAGAAGCTGATGCATCGGGCGGCGACCGCGCCTTGGGACCCGGTGCAAGGGTGCGCGGGGCAAAAGGGGAAAATGAGGTGGGGGGGGTCAATGAGGGTGGGGGAGGGGGGCGCTAGCAGGGGCGGGGTCGCAGGCTCTATGCGTGCCCCTCTCTCTCTCTTTCTCTCTCTTCAAAATCTTGAAAACACACATGCACACACACACACACACACACACACACACACACACACACACGCTGCCGCCATCACCCCACAGCGGTGCACGCCCTCGCCCCCCCCCCTTTCCCCACCCCACCCGCCCCACCCCACCCCCGTCTCACGCATGTAGGCGTCAGCGGCAGTGACTGCAAACAGTGCATCAACAAGCCGACAACTGGTGCCCGTGACGCATGTGTGGCGTGCTTGGTCGCGGGGCCGCTCAACAACAACGCGTGGAACTGCTGGGGCAAGAACTGATGGGGGGGATGCTGCGGGAGCGGGCACGGCTCAAGCCCCCCTCAAGTCTCCACGTTGCACTGCTCAGTTGTGGTTGCAAGGGGGCTTGTGTGGCTGGCTGTGTGTGGTGTCTACACTACTAGCTAGGACACCTAAAAGTCAGAGGTGTACCTGGGAATAAAGTAGTTAGGTCTACCTGGGAATAAAACGGAATCAAGGTTGTATAGGAAGACTGCCTATTTGAGGAAGCACTGCAGCTGAGCCCTCGCGATCGTGACACACATTGACGATTGTTGCCATCATCCTGCAGAAGTGGGTTCGAATTTGTGAAGCGTCAGTTATGAGTGATTGTGCCATACGTTTGTACGCGTACCAACATACGTCAGTGCTTCTTCGTAATGAGCGTGGCTGTAGGGGATAGTTCCCGTGAGTCGAACGATTCGTGTCACACGAATCATGAATTCTTACAACCGTGCAGTGCGGACCCCTGGGAAGGATTTCAAGTATTAATTGTTTCTCGGCTCAAGCAACGTTGACCGCTCAAACCAGGCGCAACGTGGCGGGTGTTCACGCTATGTGTGCTGCTCTCAGTGACAGCCTCCCAACACGCCCCTCCATGCCCTCTCCCACCATGTGTGGGGTGGCTTTCTGGGGAATGGGAAACCTGGCCCCAAGCGGTATACGGCTTGAGGGGGTATTTGTTGATACGAGGTGCCTGCCAGAGAGAGAAAAGTTCACACATAAACAAGATTCAGGATAAGATTCAGGATAAGATTCATGTCAGTCAGCAATCTCTAATGAGCAGCAAAGTGCATGAGTGTCAATCGGGTAGCCGTGCCAAACACTAGTAGCAACAGGCAGTCAAGGTGTGACCGCACACTGTCACTACAGCTCAACAGTTTTACTGGGGGGTATTGACCCCGCCGCGCACCCTGTCACGCACCCTTTCTTCGTCGTCAAAACACAACGGGAGCACAGCGATTTGTTTGAGCGGCAAACCTGCACTGCCGCCGCTGGCTGCTGTCCCCACTAAGCGAGCGACCCCGCCAGCGCGACTGCCGCCTGGCCCTGCAGCTTTCCGATGACACCTGCGTGCGCGAAGTCGGCATTCCCCATTCCACCGTGCGCTGCTGAACCATCTCACCGAGCGCACCCATCTCATGCGTGGCGGCGGCCACCAGCATCGCCGCTGTGTGCTGCCTGTTTAGCAAGCGCGCCCGCCAACAGCCGCCTGGCCCTCCTGAGCGAGCCCGCCCTCCAGCGCTGTTCCTGCAGCTGCCCGATCGCATCTGCGTTCGCGCGGTACCGGTCCGCATATCTCATCTCTGTCGTGTGCTGCTGTGCCTGCTTATTGAGTGTGCCAGCCACATGTGCGGCGGCGGTCACCAGCACCTCAGCCACGGTGCCGGCCAAATTCACCTGCACTGCAGCCGCGGCCACCTGCCCTGAGCCAGTGCCGCTGCGCCTCTTCAACGAGCTCAGCCTCGTGCGCGGCAGTGGCCACCTGTACTGTCGCCGCAGCAGCTGTGCCCCTGCTCAGCGGGCGCGCTCTCCAGCGCTGCTGTGGCCTGCGCGAAGCCCTTCAGCACGACTTTTGGGTCCGGAGGCTGCCAGGTGCACGGGGCAGACGCGGTGGTCGCGAGCCCTGCCTTGGGCTTTTCTTCTGCCAAGCTCGCAGTGTCCCCAGGGAAGGACTTCAGTAATTATTTATTTCTCGGCTCCAGAAACTTTGACCGCTCATACCAGGCACAACACACAGCTGCAGTGGGTACTCACGCAATGCATGCCGCTGTGCTGCTCCCGGCGAGGTCTTTCCAACGCACCCCTCCGCGCTCTCTCCCACCACGTTTGAGTTGGTTTTCTGGGCAATGGGAAATCTGGCAGAGCGGTATACGGCTTGCAGGGGGATAACTGCAAGCTCATCACCGCTCTCGCGCGCTGGGGGTGCATGGGCGCGTGTGCCAGCAGGAGGCACGCGAGTGACCGACATCTCAGCATGTGTTTCAGTCCATGGGCCTTCTTGACATTACAGTGGGAGGGGGCTGGATCAAAAACGGGCCTTCTACTCCCCGCGTCACCGCCCCTTCAAGCATCAAGGCTTGGTGCTGGGGCGCTGGGAGGTGCTCCTACACCACAGGCACCGACGCAGTCTGGATGCACTGGGCGCCGCAGTCTGCGGGAGGAAAGGGGCCCTCATCCCACGAGCGGCAGCCGCTGGTGGCATTCGCAGACGTGCCGGGAGCAGAACAGTAGTAGAAGCAGTCGTCGGGTGAGCAGGGCGTGGCCGTGGTGCAGTCAGGCATGGGTGTGGGGCTGTCAGGCACGGGCACGGGACTGTCTGGCACGGGCGTGGGGGTCATCGTGAGACGCTTGTTTGGCTCGTCCTCCTTGGGCTGCTTCTCCTTGGGCTCGTTGGGCTGCTTCTCCTTGGGGTCGTTGGGCTCCTTGGGCTCCTTGGGCTCCTTCTCCTCAGGCTTGTTGAGCTGCATCTCCTTGGGCTCCTTGGGCTCATTGTCCGCGGGCTCCTGCTCCTTGGGCTCGTTGGGCTGCTCCTCCTTGGGCTGCTCCTCCTTGGGCTGTTCCTCCTTGGGCTGCTCCCCCTTGGGCTGCTCCTCCTTGGGCTCCTTAACCTTGGGCTCCTTCTCCTTGGGCTGATTCATCTTGTGCTGCTTCATCTTGGGGTCCTTCTCCATGGGCTGCTTCTCCTTGGGCTCCTTCTCTTTGGGCTGCTCCTCCTTGGGGTCCTTCTCCTTGAGCTGCTCCTCCTTGGGTTGCTTCTCTTTGGGCTCCTTCTCCTTGGGCTCCTTCTCCTTGGGCTGCTCCTCCTTGGGGTCCTTCTCCGTGGGCTGATTCATCTTGGGGTCCTTCTCTTTGGGCTGCTTCTCCTTGGGCTGCTTCTCTTTGGGGTCCTTCTCCTTGGGCTGATCCTCCTTGGGCTGCTTGGGCTGATTCATCTTGGGTTCCTTCTCTTTGGGCTGCTTCTCCTTGGGCTGCTTCTCTTTGGGGTCCTTCTCCTTGGGCTGCTCCTCCTTGGGCTGCTTCTCATTGGGCTGCATCTCCTTGGGGTCCTTCTCCTTAGGCTGCTTCTCCTTGGGGTGCTGCTCCTTGGGCTGCTCCTCCTTGGGCTCCTTAACCTTGGGCTCCTTCTCCTTGGGGTGATTCATCTTGGGCTGCTTCTTCTTGGGGTCCTTCTCCTTGGGCTGCTTCTCCTTGGGCTCCTTCTCCTTGGGCTGCTCCTCCTTGGGGTCCTTCTCCTTGGGCTGCTCCTCCTTGGGTTGCTTCTCTTTGGGCTCCTTCTCCTTGGGCTGCATTTGCTTGGGCTTTTTCTCCTTGGGCTGCTCCTCCGTGGGGTCCTTCTCCTTGGGCTGATTCATCTTGGGGTCCTTCTCTTTGGGCTGCTTCTCCTTGGGCTGCTTCTCTTTGGGGTCTTTCTGCTTGGGCTGCTCCTCCTTGGGCTGCTTGGGCTGATTCATCTTGGGTTCCTTCTCTTTGGGCTGCTTCTCCTTGGGCTGCTTCTCTTTGGGGTCCTTCTCCTTGGGCTTCTCCTCCTTGGGCTGCTTCTCGTTGGGCTGCATCTCCTTGGCTTCCTTCTCCTTAGGCTGCTTCTCCTTGGGGTGCTGCTCCTTGGGGTGCTTCTCCTTGGGCTGCTTAACCTTGGGCTCCTTCTCCTTGGGCTGATTTATCTTGGGCTGCTCCTCCTTGGGCTGCTTCTCCTTGGGCTGCTTCTCTTTGGGTTGCTTCATCTTGGGGTCCTTCTCCTTGGGCTGCTTCTCCTTGGGCTCTTTCTCCTTGGGCTGCTCCTCCTTGGGCTGCTTCTCTTTGGGTTGCTTCATCTTGGGGTCCTTCTCCTTGGGCTGCTTCTCCTTGGGCTCTTTCTCCTTGGGCTGCTCCTCCTTGGGCTGCTTCTCTTTGGGTTGCTTCATCTTGGGGTCCTTCTCCTTGGGCTGCTTCTCCTTGGGCTCTTTCTCCTTGGGCTGCTCCTCCTTGGGCTGCTTCTCCTTGGGTTGCTTCATCTTGGGGTCCTTCTCCTTGGGCTCCTTGGGGTGCTTCTCCTTCTTGTCCTTCTCGCAGGTCGGAACGCCCTTGACGATGGTACAAGAGCAGTCGGTAGAACACGCGCCTGCGGGCATGCACGTTTCGATGCAAGCAGCACCACACGGCAGCGCGTCAGTTGGGAAGCCACAAGCAGTGAGCATGCAATCCTCGCTCACACGCGGTGGGCGCAGGCAGCAACGTGGCGCATCATCCGGAGATGACACACGCAAATAAAGATCACAGAAGCGCGCTCGCCAGCTGCTCATTCGTGCAACTGTGCGGCAGATCTAGTTGGACGTGACCCACCGTTGCAGCAGGTGATGTCGGCGATGCAGCTGCCATCAGAGCAGGGCTTGAAGCCTGCGGCAAACAGCAGCACAAGGCCGCGCGTTAGGCGGAAAGCAAAACCCAGCGAGCACGCAGCCTCCCCCTACCCCACACGCGATAGGCACGGGCAGCAACGCCGTGCCCGCCGCGTGTCAGGAGGTCATCTGCAACGTACCACCGGCATATGCACCCGCAGCGAAGTGCGTAGTTGACGCACTGTACTAGTCTTCTGTACCAATTTCAGCGGTAGAGTGACTCGCCGGGGCAGTTGAACGCGCACGGGTTGTCGGCTCCAGGGCAGCCAGTAGCACACGGGTTGTTGTCGAACGGGCAGGTCGCCACGCCACCAGTGTCGTCGCACGGGCCCCACGTGCACTCGGCGCCAGGGCAGCCAGAGCTACACGGGAAGATGTCACACACTGAAAATGGGGGCACGTGGGCGCGCTGTTGGTGGTGGCTGGGTCCTGAAAATTTTTAACATATCACCAGCTGCAGCCAAGCGTCTCCCCACCCCACTTCCTGGGGGGAGCGAGCCCCACGGCGCTGCCACTCAGCGCGAGGCCGATCACAAGGACCAGCAGGGGAATAGCGTACTTCATGGTGCCCTGCGATAGTCAGGGGGCTGGACGGTGCTTGCATCGAAGGCCACGTCTTCAGGCCCCGATGCATGCATAACGTGGCACTACGTCACCCGCCACTGCTTCCCCTCCCACCTCTGGGATTGCCCTTACCGTAGACGCAGCCAGAGTTTGCAGTGCGTTATTTTCGTTTTGGGGGCGAGTGCCTCGAGTGTGGGGTATTATTCGGGGACCGCTCCAAGAAATGCGAAGGTGGTGGGTAACTGTTACACTGCGGACCTGCCGCTGGTTATGGGGCTACTGCATAGAGTTCAGCTGCCCCAAGTTGGATATCGTGATGAAGTTCAGCTCCTTCAAGCTGTCGAGCATCATCTTGTTCCTGCTCCCGGGTCCATCACGGTCCTCATCTGACCGCATCTGAATCGGCATCGGAAGGGTTGGTGGACAGGGGAAGGGGGCTGGAATACCAGCAACCCGGTGCGCAACACAAGTCGCAGGCAAACACACAGCTCTAGAGCTGAGATCTCACAGCTGAGCTCTGCTGCGCGCATGCAGATGGTGCAGTCGCGGCAGACTGGGCCCAGCAGCAGCAGCAGCGGCAGCAGCAGCAACAGCAGCAGTGGCAGCAGCAGCGGCAGCAGCAGCGGCAGCAGCAGCAGCAGCAGCAGCAGCAGCAGCAGCAGCTTGGGAGGGCAGCTTGGCTGGTGCAGACCAGTTGGCTGTGCATGCGCGAGGCATGGTGGATAGTCTGGGGGAGGCGGGGTGTGGAGGAGCAGTGAAAAGAGCAGTTGCCCGGTGCACGAGCTGGCCCTACCACATTCACAACGCCTGAGATGGTCGGGGGTATCGCCTGAGGCGCCGCAAGATCCGTGCCACTGAATGAGTTTTCAGATTGCCTCAGGCGTCGCCTCAGGCGTTGCCTCAGGCGCGCCAACATGTGGCAGGGTGGCGCCTGGAGGAAACAAGTGTGCTCATCATCTGGTACCTGCTGTGAGAATAAGGGGGAGGGGGGGGGTCAGATCTTGAAGATCCAAGGGGGGCATACATCTCGAAAGCAGGCGGGGGGGGCTCTTACCCTCACCACTCACCCCACCCACCACCACACCGCAGCCTCTGCATTTTCTGTGTCACAAGTTTGGTCGCTCGTGATCATTGCTTCACCCGGATGCTTCACTGATGCTCGCTTTCCCATTCTCGCCAACATGCATGCATGATGTGTGTGTGTGCCTGTGTGCGTGTGTGTGTGTATGCGTGTGAGTGTGCTTATGCCTGTGGGTGTAGGGGTGTGTGACCAGATCAAATGCTGTGGTTTGCAGGTCGGGAATCGCGTGTGTGTGTGTGTTTGTGTGTGTGTGCATGTGTGTGCGCATATGCGTGCGTGTGTGTGAGTGTGTGTGTGGCTGTAGAGGGTGCTCTTCATTCCCAACCGTGCACCAACTGCGGGGCTGCTGATCAGCGGGGCCATGTTTCTGTATGGATGGTGAGTCGGGGGAGAGCACACACACAAACACGAACACATACTCACACACACACACACACACACACACACACACACACACACACACACACACACACACCACCCACATGCTCGCACCCACACACATGGACACACACACATACACGAACACACAAACAAACACACACACGAACACACATACACACACACACACACTACGCAGCCTCCTCCTTTACTCTGCTCTCAACAGCGAACCAAACAAATCCAACTCCATCCGATCAGTCACGTCACGCGGCTGGATTCAGGCGACAAGACAGAGACAGTAACATCGCAAGGACATCATCTACCTTCTACAAGTACCTAGGCCCACGTCCAGTCCTGGCCCTAGCAACGATGTTGGGAAAGTGATGGTTCAGCCCCGCAGGGCCTCGAGGCAGGTTGAACCTCAATCCCATCCTGCCCTCGTCGACTGGTAGGCTGGCGCGCTGCGTGACCTTGCGGGTTCTCCCAGTAGAGCCCCCCCAGACTTTTAGTCTAGGCCTTAACCCACGCCCCGGGGTCCTCGGGGCGCGTACATGTAAAACTGTGAAAACAGGCCCTAGGAACCACTTGTGACGGGCGGTAGCCACCACCCGGCTGCTTCCCAATGCGTGGTCCTAGAGCAAAAAGGACAGCTATTCTGCGATGCCTCCAGAATTCATCCCAATCGCTTCCGGGGGGGATAGGGAATCAAGTGGCGCTTGCCAACGCTTGCCAATCTACTACCATCCTGCTCTGCCTGGGCCCACACAGTGGTGCCCATCCGTCTGCACACACGGTGCTCCTTGCCTGTCTGCGGGCGTGGAAGTGGGGGAGGCACTCACACTCGCGTGTCTTTGCCTGGGCAGCCTTTAGCTCAGCTCTCCAGATGGCCCTCTGGCCCTCTACCAGCCTGCCACCTACCTGCCACCCACGTGTGAAGCAGATGGGCCCAAAAGAGTCCTAGGTGTCGGTGTTGGGCGCTGTTGGCCTTATGTATTCGGTGTGATCATGACTCACGGCATCAGTGTATTCATGACAACGTGCCACCAACCGGCTGCTCGGCAACATCCTCTCGTCATCAGCGGCCACGGACCCTCAACCCAGCCCTCGGTCACGTCTACACCACCTGAAGCTGGCCGAGGAGCCCGCTGCGCCCGCGCCCGCCCAAGACAAGCGCATCGTGGTGGAGTGAGCAGACGTGGGAAGGGGAGGTGTGGGCAGTGTGTGTCGCTTGACCTTTTGGTGGGCCGTATGCCTGCTGTCTGGTAGTCCCGCTGGAACTTTGGAGCTGATTGTGACCCCGGCAGTGGATGTGTAACACTACTCTCTCGCCTCGCGCTTCAACAGCGGCTGTGGTGCGGACTACGGCGCGCGAGGCATGGGTTGGCAGATTTGGGGTGGTGATGTGAGGAGGGGCAGGAGGCCCTACCACATTCACAACGCGTTCCGACCGCCTGAGGTGCCGCCCGAGGCGCACCCACGACCACCTCAGGCGCCACCCCGACCGCATCTGGCGCCCACCACCGCCTGAGGCGCACCCCGGACCGTCTCAGACGTTATGACCGCATTCACTTGCGCGGACCAGACGTTGGGATTTTTGTAGGGAGGGATCAACTGGAGAGCAGTCATCAGGTGCACCAGCCGGCGTCGGGATCCCACAACTGCCGTGAGAGCGAGGGAGCGGGGGGGCTTCAGATCTAAGAAGCTCCAATGGGGCATACAGTGTGGCGGGGGACACTTTGATATAGTTTCGGAACACATACCGCGCTCATCCTCGGGGTCGCTCGTCTGCCGGTGACTGGCGTTGGAAGGTCTTCAGGCAGCCTCCATGACAACTCTGTCGTCCATGCACCCCTGGAGGGTGGGACCTGGCCATGCATGAGGCATGGGGCGCCGGCTGAGCCCCATGCAAACGAGAGCTGGACAGCCATGCACTGCCAGGCGGGGACGTTCCAGTCAGCGCCAGTCGGCTCTGCCGGCTTGACTGGCCACAAGGCCACTACTGTGACCCTGAGGAAGGTCCTCTCCTATATGCTCCTTGCCAGACATGTCTCTCAGAGATCGCTGTTTGGGGTAGTCTAGCCGGCGGGAGCGGTAGTCTATCGGCCGGGAGCCGGCGGTACTCTAGTACTTAAGTGTGCTGGAGTATTGGCGGGTGTCTCTAGTAGAAGAGTAGCCTGCTTAGCTGGAAACCCCGTGTTACTGTTACTGTTAAGGGAGTTCGGCACAAGTAGTAGTGAGATCGAGGCAAGTAGCTCGAGAGGAGGAAGCAGGTGGAAGGGAGGCGCGTCCTCCCTACCACATTCACAACGCCTGAGGCGACGCCTCAGGCGTCCCATTCCATGGCGCGGATCAGGCGGCGCCTCAGGCGCTCCGACCGCATGAGGCGCCGCCTGAGGCGCATCCACGATCGCCTCAGGCGTCGCCTTAAGCGTTATCAAAACCGCCTCAGGCGCCAAACTGAGCGCCTCAGGCGCCCACCGCTGCCTGAGGCGCACCCCGGACCGTCTCAGACGTTATGACCGCATTCCATGGCGCGGATCAGACGTTGGGATTTTGGTAGGGCCTGCCGTGGCATCTGCCCGCTCGCATCCGCTGATTTGGTTGCAAACTGCAACATACTCGCCTAACTGGCGATATGTTAGATGTAAGGGCCAACGGCTCTGCATCGTACACCAAAGAACCTTTTGGCCTATGTTATACAAACGCAACCAAAGCCCAGTGGTGCGGGCTCCCCGGCGCCCCGGCGCCCTGGCTCGACATCTTCTAGGCAGCTTCTGTGGGCACCTTCTAGGCAGCTTCCGCCCGTGATAGACCCCCCATAGTGGAAGATCGTGTCCTATGGCCAGCAGGCATGGCCAGCAGGCAGGGGTTGCAGTTTTCTTGGTTGCCACGCATTACATACTTCACCCGTGCCGCCGCAAAGCCCGTCGCCGTCGCGCAAAGCATGACACAACCGGGAACGCCTAAATTCTGAAGGCGCCACACGACTGTAATTGTGCGTCACACATGAACGTGACACCACCACCACCACCACCACCACCACCACCACCACCACCACCACACCACCACCACCACCACCACCACCACCACCAACAACAACAACAACAACAACAACAACAACAACAACAACAACAACAACAACAACAAGGCACAAACGATGGTAAGCCATGAAGCGTCGTCGTCGAAAGCGTAACACAACGGGAGCGCCCAGACCCTGATTAAAAACACAAGACCCGGAAAGGCTTAAAAAAACAAGACCCGGAAAGACTTAAAGCCAGCGAGGCGTCTACCCCCAGCACAAGTCCTCAGTCCAACTAGGGCTTCTGTCCCCCTAACTTCCCCCTTCCACACAACTTAGAGTCACGCGTCCGTAGGCCAATCCACTTCGTCACCGCGATGCAGACCCGCCGATCCACTCGCCACGCCGCCCAGGCAGAGTCGGATGCGATCGCGTCTGCTGCGTCAGCGTCGGCCCATGCGGTGCTCCTGTCCCAGGACCTGTGGGTCGAGCTGTGGCGCTGGATGGACCCCTCGAGCAAGGTCGCCCTGCGGTCTGTGAGCAAGGCCATGCGGAGGCAGGTGGATGGGGCGGTTGCGGTGGTGTCAAGCCCTGCCTCGGGCTTTTCCGCTGCGAAGCTGGCCGCTGCTCTCGCGCGCTGGCACGCCGTCCGACACCTGACCCTGCTGGCCGTGACCAAAGCCTCGGACCTGAAGCCACTCGCAACCACGCCGCTGTCTCGCCTGGAGAGCCTCACCATCCGCCAGGTGAGCGGCCCCATGGAGCTCTCTGCATGGTCGCGTTGCATGGGCACGCATGGGCCTTGCACGGCGCTTGTCCCTACTGGTGGTGTGATCCCTCGCATACACGCGCACACAGGAGACACAGCTGCACCCATGCTGGTCGCGACGCATGTGCACTCATGGGCGATCCACCAGCTCATTCACGCACGCACTGACCACCACTTCATGCATGCGACCCCTCGCTCGCACGACACCCAGGAGCATGCGACCCCTCTCCCATGCACGCTCTCACATTGAAGCAGGAGTGCTCCGCACATCTACACCATATCTCCTGACCTGTGCGCATGCACATTCCTTGGATGTGCAGGCTGGTGGCGGGCACCACCCACCCTCGCGGTGGGGCATGACGCTCAGCGGCAACCTGGGGGCAACGCTCCGCACACTCGACGTCAGTGGCTGTGCCACCCTGTGCTCCATCGACGCCGTGAGCAGCTGTGTGAAGCTGGTGTGCCTGCGGATGCCGTGTGTCAACGTGGCAGATCTGACGCCGCTCACAGCATGCAGCGAGACGCTCGGGGAGCTGTGGCTGGCTGGCAGTGGTGCAGTCACCAGCCTTGCGCCCCTGAAGGCATGCCTGAGCCTTCGCAAGCTCGACCTCCGTGGCTGCAACCCTGAGCTACACAACCAGGTCGACGACCTGCAGCTGACCTGCACCCAGCTGGCAGACCCGGCTTCGGTCGAGCTCGAAGGCCTGGTGCACGAGCTCCAGCCCAGCATGACACCCGACATTCGGACAGCTGCGCTAGAAGAGCTGGCAGACATCGCTGAGGAAGGTCGAACACTCCAGGAGTTTGTCTCTGCAGGCGCCATTCCAGCCGTGGTGCATCTGCTTGGTCCCGAGTCAACACCTGGCATGCAGTCGGCAGCAGCAAACGTACTCCAGATCCTGGCTTCTGGCCATGGAGATCAGGCCCAGGCCGCCATCGCCGCCGCTGGCGCCATTCCGGCTCTGGTGCGGCTTCTGGGGCCTCGCTCCTTGGCAGACGTGCAGGAGGCCGCAGCACGAGCACTGTCCCCACTGGCCGATACACATGCTCAGAACCAGGCAGCCATCGCCTCCGCGGCATTCCGGCTCTGGTGCGGCTGCTGGGGCCTGCGTCCTTGACACGCGTGCAGGAGGCAGCAGCAAGGGCACTGTTCCTCTTGACTGCCTACCTGAACCAGGATGCCATCACCTCCGCTGGTGCTGTTCCCGTTCTGGTACGGCTGCTGAGGCCTGAATCCTCTGACATTTTGCAGACACTAGCAGCAGCTGCACTCAGCAGTCTGGCATCCGAGCATGCTCACAACCAGGCCGTCATCGCCGCCGCCGGCGCCATTCCGGCTCTGGTGCAGCGTCTGGAGCCCGATTTGCCAGAGCATTTGCTGGCAGCAATGACATTTGCACTTAGTAGCCTGGCTTGCAACCATGCTCAAAACAAGGCTGCCATCACAACCGCTGGTGCCGTTCCAGCTCTGGTGCGGCTACTCGGTCCTGATGCGCATGCGGATGTGCAGGCGACAGCAGCATTAGTGCTCTGCAACCTGATGTGTCAGAATGAAGCTCAGGACCAAGCCGCCGCTGCAGCCATTCCAGATCTGGTGCAGCTGCTGGGGCCCAATGTCTCAGCAGATGTGCCGAAGGCAGCAGCACAGGCACTACGCAACCTGGCCTCCAAGACTGCTCAGATAAAGGCCGCCATCACCGCCGCTGGTGCCATTCCGGCTGTGGTCCAGCTATTGGGTTCAGAGTCCTCGGCAAGCGCGCATGCGGCAGCAGCAGGTCTACTCCGCAACCTGGCATCTTCCCAAAATGCTGAGGACAAGACTGCAGTTGCTGCCGGTGGTGCCATTCCGGCTCTGGTGCATGTGCTCGGGCCTGATTCTTCCGGAGACACGCACGAGTCAGCGGCAGGTGCACTGTGCAACCTTGCTGCCAGACACCATGCTGAGAACCAGGCCGCCATCGCTGCCGCTGGCGGCATTGCGGCGCTGGTGCGGCTGCTGGGGTCTGAGTCCCCAGCAGGCGTGCAGGGTGCCGCAGCAAGTGCACTGCGCAAACTGGCTTCCCATCCTGGTCCTCAGAATAGTGACGCCATATCCGCCGCTGGTGCCATTCTGGATCTGGTGCGACTGTTGGGGCCTAGGTCCTCGGAAGACGCGCAGGAGGTAGCAGCAGGCGCTCTGCACTACATGGCTTTCAGCCATGATCAGAACCAGGCTGCCATCACCGCCGCTGGCGCTGCGCCGCCGCTGGTGCGGCTGCTGCAGCCTGGAGTCTCGCCAGGCGTGCACCTGGCGGCGACATTTGCACTGTGCAGCCTCGCTGTCAACCATGCTCTCCCATCTTGTGATGAGCCCCGAGTCCTCAGAAGAGACTTTTGCCGCAGCCGCAGCTGTGCTGCGGACGTGCCTTGAAGGCATGGAGCACTACCTGGATTAACACGGCGATGGTGGCGGCGACCATTGCGAAGGCGAAGACGGTTACTATCACGACGGCGTGTATTACAGCTACTGGCGTGTATTACAGCTACTGGCGTTCGGCGTGCGGCCCTGTTGCAGCACCTGGGGCCTGGTGCTTTGGCAGTTGTGCTTGGAGGCGGCACCGGTGGCAGCAGCTGCAGACGGCCGGGGCACGGCGTGTGACAGGGGCGTGGCAGACGAGGCGTGCGCTGGGAGAAGCCAGCGCCGAGCTGGTGGAGAGCTCAGTTTACATGTATAGTTTACCGTTTACGTGTACAGTTAACAGTTCACACTACGCACCCTCGGGGCGTGGAATCGAGGGAGCTGCCTAACGAGGCTAGCTACCAATCAAAAAAAAATTCAGGGGGGGGTAGCCAGGGGCGGCTCTGTGCTCAAAGTCCGCCGCGTGGTGACTTCAAAGTGGAGCTGCTGCACCATGAGGGTGTGCAGCTTCCGGGCGCAACTGGGTGGAGAGCTCAAGGCAGGCAAACCCAAGGGCTCGCTCGTGTGTCGGTGCTTGGTGGAACCAGCATGACGAGCGCGACATTGGCGCTGTGGAGTCTAGGGGGGGAGGGAGGGGGGGAGGGGGCAGCCGCGTGGCGCAGCCGGCATTTGTGCACGTGCAGTTTACAGTTAACAGTTTACAGTACGCATCCTTGGGGCGTGGGATTGAGGGAGCTGCCTAGGAGTGTGAACGTGCACACCCGTTCTGTGAGGTGCCGGGCAGCATGACACGCTTGCCGCACGCACGTGCAGCCGCCTGTGCGGGTGTGCATTGTTTGCAGGCACTGTTGGGGTCGCGGGTGCAGCACACACAGCACCCGCTGGCACAACATCTTTTAACGCGGGCCTTGAAGAAGACGGCCGCGCCCTGCACGTGGACACTTGACTTACGCATCACTTATCTTGACGTTTGGAAGAACCGACATTTGGATGAAGCACTGTGGGATCTGTGGGGTACACGCTGTCTCGTGGTTATTTGCTTGTATACATACGTAATGCGTGGGTGCACAACAGGCGGTCCCAGTATTTGCGGGGGTTTGAGAAAAGTTGTAATGAAGCTTGAACTGTTCCACGATGCTGAAGCACTCAGAATGCACGACCCCCACACAGCCCCCAGTGAAACATGACACACGCGGCGAGCAAGTGGAGAAGGCGGGGAGGCGGCTCGGGGGCGTGTGTCGGGGGGGGCTTCCACCTCCCACCCCCCTCCCCCCTCTGCTGTGCTGAGGTGGTGGCTCTCTGCTGTGTGTCCCCCTTGGCTGACTCACTCACTCACTCAAGGTGTGACGGTGTGTCCACACCTCCGGCACACATTGCACATTTCTCAGCCGGCTTTGCGAATCCCGCGTCGGTTTCGTTCGCGATGTCGACCCCGGCATCTACGGCGCCCAAGGCTGTTATTTACGCAAACAAGGACTACATCCCCTTTGGCACTGGTGAGCGCTTGTCGGGAGCCTGTCAGCAGAGGGTGCCACAGGAGCTACCCTGCGGCCAGAGCTGGGAATACAAGCTGGTTGCAGTTGCTGTGCTTGGTGACGCGCTTGTGTTGCGACGGGTTTCCGACTGGCCATCACACCACCACCCATGCACCGCAGGCGCCTCCAAGAACTTTGGTTTCATCAAGCATGTCACCATCGCGATGACCCTGGGCCTTGGTGCGGGCCTGCTCTGGAAGGTGGGGTCGCCATCAAGAAACGAACCCGTGCTCGGGGTCCCAGCACCGCAACCGACAGCAGCTCCCTGGCGCCGTGGTGCTTGAGATCGTGCTCCCACATGCATGCGTGCCTCACTGCCCCCATGCAACCCCCTGTGCGCAGTCGTGGCATTGGAACGAGAAGCGCATCATCGCGCAGTTCTACTCAGACCTGGCCAAGCGCGAGGGCAGGGAGGAGTCTGCCCGCCAGGCCACCATCCAGGCCAAGTTCGCCGAGCTGGAGGCGGAGCTGCTGAAGTGAGCGGCATGCGCTCATGCGCCCATGTGCCCATGCGCATGCACGCGAAAGCAGGCACGGCGGCAGCCCTCCCCCCTGCGCGTGGAGCAGGGCAGCCAGCCAGAAAGCTTGTATCTTGTAGTGCAGCGGAGCTGACGACCCCGTCCTCTCACAGCAGGCAGAGCACACGCCCCACCATCAACGAGCACCGAGCGCGCGGCGCATTGCACGCTGCTGCCGGTGTTGCGCTGTGTGAGGATCCGTGTGTGAGTGCTGTGTGTGTGTGCGCGCGCGCGCACACCCATGCGTGACGGGAGCTTCGCCACCTAGTAGTAGTAGGCAATGCGCGCCGCCCTCTGTGGCTGGTGCGTCACGTGCAAGCGTAGAGAGCAGTCGCGGACAGGAGGGAGAGGCGAGCCACACATCCTGCGATGGTTGCAGACCTTCAACGATTTAACAACTTCTCAACCTGCTGTTGGGCCTGCCCCAGCACCACCAGCCGTCGTTTGCTGCCTGGCGGCTAAACAACGGTTTCACCCGCCCCAGACCTGCTAACCGTCGCCAGCAACCCTCACGAGTGCGAGTATGCACAGGCGGTATCACCTTCCTCCACACACGCACCGCCCCTCCACCTCTCAGGGAGTCTGGCACTGGCAGTCATGGTGATAGATCGTTCACCGCACTCCACCCCCCACCCTTCGCGCTTGCACAGTGACGGGAGCGCCCGTCGGCATCCCCCCTCCCTCTCTCCAACACTATCCCCCCCCCCCTCCTTTCGGGCGTGTGAGCTGGCGCATGGCATCCTCTCCCCCTCCCCGCCCCCTTCCCCGCCCGTCTCTCTCCAACATTCTCCCCCCCCTCCTGTCGGGAGTGTGAGGCGCCCCCCGCCCCCCGCTCCTTTCGGGAGTGTGAGCTGGGGCCTGGCCTGTGAGCTGGCACCACAGTCTTTCACTGCTCGCCGTGACCGCCCTTGCGCTCGCGCACGCTCACCGAGCGCATGATCGCCGACGCGGACCGCACCGCTGCGCGCGACTCTGCGACAGACTCGGCCACGCGCACACACGAACCTGTGGCGCGCGTGCGTGTGTGTGCGCGGGGGTGGGGGGTGGGTGGGGGGGGGTGAGTGTGCGTGTGTGTGTGTGTGTGTGCGAGCGTGCATGTGCCATTCCCCACTGGCGCGAGAGACATGTGAGAGACCACTTCAGAGCCTGGTGTCGAGTGCAGCTGGGATGAGGTGCACACCTGACGGCCCGTCTTCTGGCGTGTGTGTGTGTGAGTGAGGCGAGTTTGTGTGTGTGCGTGTATGTGCATGTGTGTGCCCCCCCCCCCCTTGCGCAAGAGACCACTTCAGAGCCGAGTGCAGCTGAGACGAGGCGCACACCTGACGGCCCGTCTTTGAGCGCTGGACATGCCGACGGGCTGGCGCGCGGGTCACACAGCGTCGCGAGCACGCTGCGCATCTCCTCCTGAAAACACACCAAAAGGGGTGTTCTCAGTGTCGCACACACATCAGGGGGGAGAGGGGGGGGGGGTGAAGCGAGGGGGTCAGCATGCACAGCGTAGCAAGCACACTGCGCATCTCCTCCTGAAAACACACCAGGGGTGGGGGAGAGGGCGAGGGGGGCGTGTGCTGTCAGCATCGCACACACATTGAGGGGAGGGGGGGGGGAGGGGAGCAAGGGGGTCAGCATGCACAGCGTCATGAGCACACTGCGCGTCTCCTCCTGATGACACACCAGGGGGGGGGGGGGGAGGGGGCTCATGTGCTCTCAGCGTCGCACACACATTCGGGGGAGAGGGGGGGGGAGGGGGGGAAGCGAGGGGGTCAGCATACACAGCATCACGCGCGCACTGCGCATCTCCTCCTCATGACACACCAGGGGGCGGGGGGAAGGGGGGGAGTCGTGTGCTCTCAGCGCCGCACACACATCTGGGGGAGAGAGGGGAAGGGGAGGGGGGGAAACGAGGGGGTCAGCATGCGCAGCGTGACGGGCACACTGCGCATCTCCTCCTGAAAACACACCAGGGGGGGAAGGGGGCCGAGGGGGTGCTGTCAGCGTCGCACACAAATCAGAGGGGAGGGGGGGCGGGGGAGGGAAGCGAGGGGGTCGGCATGCACAGCGTCACGAGCGCACTGCGCCGCTCCTCCTGATGACGCAGCAGGAGGGGGGGGGGAGGGCGAGGGGGGGGGTCATGTGCTCTCAGCGCCGCGCACACATCAGGGGAGAGGGGGGGGGGGCGAGGGGGGAAGCATGCACGGCACGCATCTCTGCCTGATCACGCATCGAGGTGTGTGTGTGTGTGTGTGGTGGTGGTGGGTGGGTGGGTAGAAGGGGGCCATCCACACGCACGCACGCACGCACACAAGACGCACCTCGCGCGCGCTGCACACGGAGGCGCCCACAGACGCGCCGCCATTCGTGCCCAAGGACGCGCGCTGGTGGGCCCCGTCCCTTGGCGGCAGCGCCAGCGGCGCGTCGGCACCAGCGTCGGCACCCACCCACCCACCTACCCAACCACACGCACGCACCCACACACGCACTCCCACGCACCTCGCGCGCGCTGCGCACGGCGGCGCCCCCAGACGCGCCGCCATACGCGCCCATGGACGCGCGCTGGGCGCCGTCCCTCGGCGACAACGCGAGCGGCGCGTCGGCGTCGGCCCCCCTGGAGGTCGGCGACGAAGAGTACGACGCGCCAGACGGCGCCGGGTTAGTGCGCGCGGAGCGGAAGCGCGCGAGCGCGCCGAGGTTGGACGGCGCGTGGGACGCGCCGCCGCCGCCGGGCGCGCCGCCGCCGCCGCCGCCGCCGGAGGCGTCCTCGTCGGCCATCCGCAGCACCTCCTGGCGGCGCGCGGCGCGCGCCGCCGCGACCGCATACTGCTCAACCTGCGCGCGCGCGTGTGTGTGTGCGTTCAGGAGGGCAGCGTCTGTGGGCGCGTTCGGGGGTTCAGTGGCGGAGAAAGGGAGGCGCCACCACCATGGCGCCACCACTGCAGGATCTCCTGCTCCGCGCGGCCGCGACCGCATACTGCTCCACCTGCGTGCGCGTGGTGGCGTGTTGGTGTGTGCGTGTGTAGGGGTCCAGTAGGTAGGGGGGGGGGGGGAAGGAGGGAAGGAGGCGCCACCGCCAGAGGATGCCGCCGCCGCCGGAGGCGTCCTCGTCGGCCATCCGCAGCACCTCCTGGCGGCGCGCGGCGCGCGCCGCGGCGACCGCGTACTGCTCCACCTGCATGCGCGTGTTGGCGTGTGCGCGCGTTCAGGGGTCCAGTAGGGGGTGGGGGTTGCATCGCCAATATCGCCGCCACCGCCAGAGGGGGCGCCCCTCGTCCCTGGGAGCTGGATATCCTGGCCGCGATCGTTTACTGCTCCACACTGGACGCGCGTGTTGGCGTGGGGTGTGGTCATTGTCTGTGGGCGCGTTCGGGGGTTCAGTATGGGGCCACCGCTGCCAGAGCTCTCGTTGGCCACTGCAGAATATCGTGCTCCGTGCGGCCGCGACCGCGTACTGCTCAACCTGCATGCGCGTGGTGGCGTGGGGTGTGGGCGTGTTCAGGGGTCCAGGAGGGGGGGGGGGGGAGGCGCGACCGCCAGAGGCGCCGCCACCAACGCCAGTGGCGCTCCCCGTCGCTGGGGGCAGCACCTACTGGCGGCGCGCGCGGCGCGCGCGGCGGCGACCGCAAACTGCCCCACCTGCACGTGCATGGGGGCGCGGGGTGTGTGCATGTTCAGGGGCCCAGTAGGGGGGAGGGGGGGGGAGGGAGGCGCCACCGCCAGAGGATGCCGCCGCCGCCAGAGGCGTCCTCGTCGGCCATCCGCAGCACCTCCTGGTGGTGCGCGGCCGCAACCACATACTGCTCCACCTGCACGTGCGTGGTGGCTGTGGGGTATGTGCATGTTCAGGGGTCCAGTAAGGGGGGGGGGGGGGGGGGGAGGAAGGGAGGCGCCACCGCCAATGGTGCCTCTCCTGCAGGATCTCCTGTTCCGCGCGGCCGCGGCCGCGTACTGCTCCACCAGCGCGTGCGTGTGTGTGCGTGCAGGGGGTCAGTGTGTGAGTGGGCGCGCTCGGGAGTTCAGTAGGGGAGGGGGGGGGGGCACCGCCAGAGGCGCCACCACTGCCAGAACTCTCGTCGGCTACTGCAGAATATTCTGCTCCGCGCGATCGCCACGATCGCGTACTGCTCCACATGCGCACAAATATGTGCGTTCAGAAGCCCAAGTAGGGATGGGGGGGAGGCGCCACCGCCACTGGCGCCGTCACCGCCAGAGGCGCTCCTCGCCGCTGGGAGCCGCAGGATCTCCTGGAGCAACGCTTTTATGCGTTTCGGGTGGACACAAGTGGGCCAGTGCGGGTGCTATCCGCATGCCTCGTTGTTGGGGTGCGTAAGCACATGTTGAAAGCGCCATAAGGAGGCGTCCAACAGACTGTAAAATCCAACAAACACATGCACACACACACACACACCTGCGCCAGCATCTCGACCGCGAGCAGCATGCTGCGGTGCGCGTCGGACAGCTCCTGGCGCTCAGAGTAACGCGCGCCGGGGCCGCTGCTGGCAACGCGGCTGTGGAGGGAGAAGTGCGTGTGTGAGTGCGTGTGTGTGTGTGTGGGGGGGGGCTATGTGGGGCAAGTGCGCGCGCCGGGGCCGCGGTTGTCGCCGCTGCTGGCAACGCGGCTGTGGAGGGAGAAATGCGTGTGTGTGTGCGTGTGTGTGGGGGGGAATGGGGGGGGGGCTGTGTGGGGCAAGTACGCACGCCGGGGCTGCGGTTGTCGCCGCTGCTGGCAACGCGGCTGTGGAGGGAGAAGTGCGTCTGTGTGTGCGTGTGTGTGTGTGGGGGGGGGGGAGGGCGGGGGGCTGTGTGGGGCAAGTACGCACGCCGGGGCCGCGGTTGTCGCCGCTGCTGGCAACGCGGCTGTGGAGGGGAAGTGTGTGTGTGTGTGCGTGCGTGCATGTGTGTGGGGGGGGGGGGGGGGGCAGTGCGCACGCTAGAGCCGCGGTTGTCGCCGCTGCTGGC
>VFSX01000008.1:845000-890000 GCA_016618255.1 Chlamydomonas sp. UWO 241
TGCGTTTGATGCCGGCCTGTCGAAGTGTGGTGTCGCACCACGTGTGACGTGTGCGCGGTTGCGAGGATCATGCGGTCGCTAAACTGCTCGCTCGCACACACAGACACACACACACACACACACACATACGGCTCCATCCGTCGTGCCCCCCCCCCCCCCCCCCACACACAACTGTGTGCGATTGCGAGGATCGTGCCATCGCTGAACTGCTCGATCGCACGCACAAGCACACATCTGACACACACACACACACACACAGAGCTCCATCCATCATGCCCCCCACCAACCTGTGCGCGATTGTGAGGATCGTGGGGGCACTAAAGTGCTCGCTTGCACACACACGCACACACACACATGCACATGCATGTAGCTCCATTTGTCACCCCCCACCTGTGTGCGATTGCGAGGAGATTGTGAGGATCGTGGGGGCACTAAAGTGCTCGCTTGCACACACACGCACACACACACATGCACATGCATGTAGCTCCATTTGTCACCCCCCACCTGTGTGCGATTGCGAGGATCGTGCGATCGCTGAACTGCTCTCGCATCGTCTTCTGGATCACCGCGTCGGTCTCCACGTCGACGTTGGCCGTGGCCTGCAGGTGGGGTTGATGATGATGGATGTTACAGTCAGGGACACCTCTATCGGCGTAGGGGGCGGGCCTTCTTGGTGCCTCCATGGTCCTGGCTTTACAGCCGGTGCTTCCTGGGGTTTGCCTTCTCGTTAGGCAGCTCCCTCAATCCCACGCCCCGAGAATGCGTACTGCGTACTGTAAACTGAAAACTGTAAACTGGGGTTTGCCTTTGGCTATCTCAGGGCTGAGTGTGGCGCCTAGCCTGCGGGGCTCCACAGCACCAGAGGGAGGGGAGGAGGAGGCGTGTGGACCAGTGTTTCCGTGTACGGTTTCGATAACCAACCCTCGACCCTTACCCCATCTGATGTACCATCATAAGCGTCCAATGGACCGCAACCCCAGCCAGTGGTTTCCTTTTCAGTTTTTTGTATTATTAATCATTACACAGCCGGAATTTTCTTTGACCGCGTTGACCGTTGACCTCCTATTGACCGGCTGTCCTCATATATACGTAACTTGAAAGCTCTTGACGTGCTCCGTCTGGCGGGCTCGTCAGACTAACAGTCCACTGGATGGGTTCAGCTATGTGCAAGGTCAAAGTACAGCCGGCATACAGCCAAATGGCTGTGCAGAGCCGAAAAGGAAATCACTGGTGCAACCGTGTTTTGAGTTAGGACGTGAGCAAGTGTCGTTTTTTTTGCTAACTAACCGTCCCATCCACGAACATGCCTGTAAAAACAAACTTTTCCCCCCCCCCCCCCCCCCCGCGGACCCATCCCTCACAAAGCTGCAGCCACCCGCGCACCTCGTCGAGCACGAGCACGCGCGACGGGTTGAGGAGGGCGCGCGCGAGGGCGAGGAGCTGCGTGGAAGGTGCGTGGAAGTTGTGAGGGAGGTGCGCGAGTGGGGGGTGGGATTGGGGGGTGGAAGAAAGGGAAAGAGGAAAATAATGAGCGAGGGCCTCAGCGAGGATCAGGACGCGCGAGGACGGCGCGCGCGAGGACAAGCAGTTGCGAGGAAGGTGCGGGATGGGTGGGTAGGATTGAGGGGCGACAGGAACAGTAACAGTAACATTGGCTTTACAGAAAAGACGAACTTCTAGTCTAAGTGCCCCCACTTAAGACCCAAGTCCAGTTCTGGCCCTGAGGGGGCGACATCCATGAATAAAACAAACACAGGAGTGGGGGAGGAACTCATCGAGTACCAGGACGCACGAGGGATTGAGGAGAGCGCGCGCGAGGGCGAGCAGCTGCGGGAAAGGTGGGTGGGGGTTGAGAGGACGGTCGGCAAGTGCGAGCCCTTCTTGGAGCTGTAAGTCGAGCCCAGCCGGCCAGTCCTCCACCACCCCCGACAGCTGGGCGCGGCGGAGGGGCGAAAACAACCCACCAGGGCAGAATACGGGCAAGAGAGGAGAAGGAAGCGCACCTGGCGCTGTCCTGCCGACAGCGGCGCCCCGCCCTCCTGGAGTAGGGAGTCCAGACCAGCCGGCCAGTCCTCAACCAGTAAACCCCGCCAGGTGGGCTCAGTAGAGGGGCAGACACAACCCACCAGAACGACACGAACAGCCACAAGAGGACACAGATACAAAGTAACAGGAGAACAAAAAAACGCACCTGGCGCTGCCCAGTCGACAGCGGCGCCCCTCCTTACTGGAGTAGGGAGTCCAGCCCAGCAGGCCAGTCCGCCACCAGTCAACCCCGCCAGGTGGGCGCGGCGGAGGGGCAGAAACAACCCACCAGAGCAACAGAAACAAACAGACCAAGACAAACAAACACAGAAAACAAGCGCACCTGGCGCTGCCCAGCCGACAGCGTCGCCCCGCCCTCCTGGAGCAGCGAGTCGAGCCCAGCCGGCCAGTGCTCCACCATACCCGACAGGTGGGCGCGGCAGAGGGGCGGAAAGAACCCAGAAAAACACAGACAAACAAGAGGAAAAAACAGGAGAAAAAACGCACCTGGCGCTGCCCTGCCGACAGCGGCGCCCCGCCTTCCTGGAGCAGCGAGTCCAGCCCAGCCGGCCAGCCCTCCACCACACCTGCCAGGTGGGCGCGGCGGAGCGCAGACCAGAGCTCGGCGTCCGAGTGGAGGCCGAAGGGGGAGAGGTTGAGGCGGATGGAACCGGTGAAGAGGACAGGGACCTGTGGCGGTGGTGATGATGGGGTGTGTGTGGTCGATTTTACAGTCTTGTTGGACGCCTTTAATGGCGTATTAGACTTGTGCTTGCGCATTCAATCCCTGAGGCAGGCAGATACTATCACCCGCACTAGTCTACTCAGTGGATACACTTGTGTGTGTGTCTCCACGCAGGTTGACGGTCAGTTGCATGAGGCTCAGTGTGGTTTCAGAAAAAGCAGAGGCACTGTTGATGCGATTTTTACTCTGCGCTCGCTGAGCGCGGCACATGCTGAGTACAAACAATGCATGGCTGTGGCATTTGTCGACTATTCTAAAGCTTACGATTGCATAAACCGTGCGGCACTGTGGAGAGTCCTTAGATTATATAGTGTTCATCCGCACATTATTGATCTGTTGGAGGATCTTCACACCAACACCGCAGCTGCCGTGCGGCTGGCTGGGAAAATCGGGCACGAATTCCCCGTGTCGTCTGGTGTGCGACAGGGGTGCGTCATTGCTCCTGTGTTGTTCAATGTTTTTATTGACCACATAGTGAAAAAGGCGCTAGACATGATGCCAGAGGGGGCTGGCGTGTCAGTCGTGACCCGAGCCGGCGGCTCTGTGTTGTCGTCGTCGGTTGAGCGCATAGTAATGCTGATGTATGCCGACGATTTATGTTTGTTCTCGCATGACCCAGCTCAGTTGGCGCTTATGCTGAAAATCCTTGACAAAGTGTCCTCTAGCTTTGGCATGCAAATCAACGCCGCCAAGACAGAAGTGATGATTTTGCCAGCAGATTTTGACGCGGATCTGCCCACGTTTGCGCTGACTGGTGGTGAAGTGAAGACCGTCTCTGCATTTAAGTATCTAGGGAGTTGGATAACCCAGAGTGGTGGTGTGGAAAAGGAGATCGGTGTGCGTGTCGGTCGCGCGCTGGGCGTGTTTGCGTCTTTTGATAAGATTTGGGCCAGCAAGAAGATGCAAGTGCAGTCTAAGATGCGGGTTTACAACACTTTCGTGCTGCCCCACTTTCTGTACGGCTGCGAAACATGGGCCCCTACTAAAACACAACTGACTCGATTGGAGGTTGCCCACTCTAACTGCCTTCGTCGCATTCTGGGTGTGCGCCTGGTCGACCGGCACAGATTAACTTATATTCGGCAGGCGTGCGACACTGAGCCAATTGAGAGCCTTGTGGCAAAGCGATCAATGCAGTGGCTAGGCCATGTGATGCGCATGCCGGCTTCTCGTCTTCCTCGTACGACTTTTGACTGCACAATGGATGTGGCTCGGCAGCAAGGCCGGCCTCCAGCCTCCTCCCGACACTATTTTCTTAAGCTACTGATTCAGCAGCTAGGCGAAACTAGTGGCACTCGTTCTGATTGGAAGACTTTTTCGGACACGGCGTTTGAGCGTGCTCAGGATAGGGTCGGGTGGAGAGCCGTGGTGTACGGTCCGGCTGCCCCTCAGGCGCCGGCCCCTCCACCACGGCGGTCAAGTAGATTGGCAAGCGCCACTTGACCCCCTATCCCCTAGAAGCAGTTAGGACCTATTTTGGAGGCGTCGCACAATAGCTCTCCTTTTTGCTCTGGGACTACACGTTGGCAGGCAGCCGGCTGGTGGCTACCGCCCCTCACAAGTAATTGTTAGGGCCAGAACTGGACTTGGGTCTAGGCGGTGGTACTAGGACTAGAGGTAGTCTTTGCTGGAAAGCCGATGTAACTGTAACTGTGTGTCGGGTGTGGTGGAGGGCTTGTGTGTGTGTGCACGTGAGTGTATGCGTGTGTGTCAGAGTGGAGGCCGAAGGGGGAGAGATTGAGGCGCATGGAGCCGGTAACAAGACAGGTACCTGTGGCGGTGGTGGTGGTGGGGGGGGGGGCGAATGTGTGTGTGTGTGTGTGCGTGTGTGTGAGTGTGTGTGTGTGTGTGTGTTCGTGTTTGTGTGTGAGTGAGTGTGTGTGTGTGTGTGTGTGAGTGTGTATGTGTGCATGTGTGTGTGTGTGTGTGTGTCAGATTAGAGGCCGAAGGGGGAGAGGTTGAGGCAAACAGAGCCGGTGAAGAGGACGGGGACCTGTGCGCGTGTGATCGATTGTACAGTCCGTCGGACGCCGTTGATGGCATCATGACGGCGTGTGCGTGTGCGTGTGTGTGTGTGTGTGAGTGAGTGCAGAGGCCGAAGGGAGAGTGGCTGGTGGTGTGTGTGTGTGTGTGTGTGTGTGTGTGTGTGTGTGTGTGTCCGAGTGGAGGCCGGAGGAGGAGAGGTTGAGGCGAATAGAGCCAGTGAACAGGACGGGGACCTGTCACAGTGTGTGCGTGCGTGTGTGTGTGGTGGTGGTGGGGGGAATTGAGTCTCGTGTGTGGCGCGGACCGCAGAACATGTCTTGCAATCAGATCCTGCATACCCAGATCCTGCACACTCCTGCATACTGCTGCATACTGCTGCATAATCGGATCCTGCACAATCAGATCCTGCATGATCAGATCCGGTATAATCAGATCCTTCATAATCAGATTCCCTGCATCACCTGACTACCGTAGTGACACGCTCATTTGGGGTACGGCCATTTGGGGGTTGGGGAAACGGTCGTTCTGTGCCCGCCAAAGACACGAGTTTAGGGGTAGCCGCCGGCACGCAGCGTCCTCGGTGACATGCATTTGGGGGCAGTTTCACACACCCACACTGCCCATCCGCCTTCCTCCCTCCACCGCATGCTGCATCCAAGCAGTGTTCTGGATAAACCGTGTTATTTGCTTTCCAATGCATTTATAATCGTCGAAATCCATGCAGTATCGAGTGAGATACAGCATATACGCCTTTTACTTGCGACACGGGTTTGGGGGTAGCCCCGAGCGTCAGTGCCACCCTCGACACGGGTTTGGGGGTAGCCTGCCCCCAATCGTACCCCCAAATGAGCGTGTCACTACGGTGGTAGCCTTTGCTGGAAAGCCGATGTCACTGTTGCCACATCAGAGCCACCCCTGCGCACTACCACAACGCAATCCTGCCTGCGGGATGAGCGCCGTGCTCGAGCGAAGCCGCGTCAGAAGCAGCTTTGAGATGGCGGCGCCCCCTCCCCTCCACTCACACTCACACGCACACACGCGCGCACACACACACACACACACACACACACGTGCGCACACACACACACACACACACACACACACGCGCACACACGCACACGCGCACACACACACGCACACACGCACACACACACACACACACGCACACACACACACACACACACACACACACACACCTGTGGGATGAGCGCCATGCTCGAGCGCAGCCGCGTCAGTGAAAGCTTGGAGATGTCGACGCCGTCGATGATCACCGAGCCGCCCTCGAGCTCGGTCAGGCGGAACAGGGTGCCGATGAGGGAAGACTTGCCTGCGGGTTTTGGGGTTTTGGGGTAAGGGCAGGGTTTAGGGGGGGGGGTAAACAAAATCGAAGTTCAAATTTGGTTCAGCGTGTATCGGGAGTGTGTGGCAGTGTGACCATGGCACAGCCTGGAGCTCAGTCAGGCGTGAGCGGGTGCCGATGAGGGATGCTGTGCCGGTAAATATGATTTGAATTTCAATTTGGATTCGAAATTTGAAATGCCTGGGTTCAAATGTGTGTGTGTGTGGCAGCATGACCACCGAGCCGCCCTCAAGCTCGGTCAGGCGGAACAGGATGCCGATGAGAGACGACTTGCCTGTAAGTATGATTCGAATTTGAAATTTGATTCGAATTTTGAAATGACTGGGTTCAAATGACTGGGTTCAAATGTGTGTTTACATGATCTTGGCACAGCCCTCGAGCTTGGTCAGGCGGAGCAGGGTGCTGATGAGGGACGACTTGCCTGCGGGAATACAACCGACAGCAATTTTCCATGTGCGTGCGCGCACGTATGTGTGCGTGCGTTTTCTGTCTCAGCCTTTCAGTCTGTGTTCGTTTGATTACAGTCACGCGTGACAACGGTCACGGCTCAGGGCAGAGCCTGACCTCCACCGGCCGCAGATGGTGACCCGCCGTAAGGCATGGCAGGTCACCACCCACGACCAACGTCGAGCGGCCGGACTCTGCAGCTAGGCACCATTCTCCCTAACTCGCTCAAACTCAAAAGTCGGGTACCCATTTAGGGAAGTAGAAAACCAACAGTGTGTGCGCGTGTGCGTGTGTGTGTGTGCGCACGTTTGTGTGTGTGTGTGTGTGTGTGTGTGTGTGTGTGTGTGTGTGTGTGTGCGTGTGTACAACTCACCCGCGCCGGTGCGGCCCACAATGCCGAGCTTGGTCCGCGCAGCTGCGTGGAAGGTGACGCCCCGCAGCACGAGCGGCAGGCCGGGGCGGTAGCGCATTGTCACATTCTTGAACTCAACAAGGCCCTACGTGTGTGTGTAAGAGGGCGTGTGTGTGTGTGTGTGTGTTTGTGTGTGTGTGTGAGCGAGAGGGGGCGAGAGGAGAGAAAGAGAGATGGAGAGAAAGGGAGAGATTATGAGAGAGATAGAGAGAGAGAAAGAGAGAGAGAGAAAGAGAAAGAGAGAAAGAGAGAGAAAGAGAGCAAGACTACACACACACACACACCTGCGCAGGCCACCCAGGCGCCGCAACCACCATCACTCCAGTCGCGCCGCTACCGCCACCGTTGCCTCCGTCGCGGCGCCTGTGCTTCTTGTCCCCTGGCCGTGTGCCGTCTGCGTCCTCAGGGCAACCCTGCATGTGTGTGTATGTGTGTGTGTGTGCGTGTGCGCGTGTCGCTGTAGTCGCACACTCACTGCAACTAATCCCTTCAGAATCGCTGCACATAAACCTTTCAGGAACATGAAACCCTGCAGAAACCCTGCCTGAACCCTTACACCAGTGTTTCCGTTAGCCAACCCGCAACCCGACAAAGTGCACTTTCGGGTTGAGATTGGCCGATTTGGGCTGGCACGTCAGGTTGGGATTGCGCGAATTCCGACCCGAACAGTGTGAGAAAATACATTTTCACACTTCTCCGCCAAAATTCGCCTCCATCGGGTTGAGATTGGCGAAATGAGCGCGAGGCCCGGGTTGAGCTGTCATTTTTCAAGATCCTTAACGGAATCACTGACTTACACTGCACATGTGTGCACATGGCTGAACCCTCGCCTCGAACGGCAGATCACTATACTCGCGCACACGCTCCGCCTAAAACCTAAAACAAACAGGAACCCGGCATAAACCAGACGGTAAAATCCATCATCATCAGCATAACAGTTCACCCTCAGCCTGCCCATTAGTGCACACGGCCACTCCCACCTCAAACGGCAGGTCGCTGTACTCGCGCACGCGCTCCACCTAAACCATCAGTAACAGTAACAGTAACTCGGGGTTTCCAGCTAAGCAGGCTACTCTTCTACTAGACACCCGCCGATACTCCAGCACACTTGAGTACTAGAGTACCGCCGGCTCCCGGCCGATAGACTACCGCTCCCGCCGGCTAGACTACCCCAAACAGCGGTCTCTGAGAGACATGTCTGGCAAGGAGCATATAGGAGAGGACCTTCCTCAGGGTCACAGTAGTGGCCTTGTGGCCAGTCAAGCCGGCAGAGCCGACTGGCGCTGACTGGAACGGTCCCCGCCTGGCAGTGCATGGCTGTCCAGCTCTCATTTGCATGGGGCTCAGCCGGCGCCCCATGCCTCATGCATGGCCAGGTCCCACCCTCCAGGGGTTCATGGACGACAGAGTTGTCATGGAGGCTGCCTGAAGACCTTCCAACGCCAGTCAACGGCAGACGAGCGACCCCGAGGATGAGCGCGGTGACGAACGCTGCGATTGGTGAAGCGGATTTACTCTGTGTTGCCTCGGCGGTCGCCACCGCTGAAGCCGTGATGGTAGCCCGTAGAGGCGGGCGCCTCCACGGGCAGCCATCTTGACCAATGTCCAGCATGCATTGACGGGCGCCAGCTCCTCCGCTCGTCGATCAACTCGTCGAGATCGGTGCCGCATGGCGTCCTGCATGGGGGGAGGATCAGGGCCGTCTCCCAGCACGGGCCGCGGCAGCGCCGCGGCTACTCGCCAAGCCATGGCAGCGCCGGGGCAAGCCGCTCCTGAAGTGTTCCTCCGAGGGGCAGTCTAGCAGGAGCCGGGCCAGTCGTATTTTACCCCGCTCGTCAGCGGCACGGAGATCCTCGTCACCAGCAGCGCCGCATTGCTGGGTCCAGGGCTCGGCAACGAGAACGCGCCTCCATTAATCGAGCCCCAAACCTAAACCATCAAAAACACCAAAACCCTGTACCCAAACCTGCCTAACTAAACCCTTCGGAAACCCTGCTCCGTTCAGTCCTGCCTGGGCCCTCAACATGCCTAGGGAGCCTCCTATGTGTGCACGTTTTCGGCCCCACTTCCACCTCAAACGGCAGGTCGCTGCGCTCGCACACGCGCTGCACCTTGAACAAAAAACAGAAACCTGGCATAAACCAGACTGTAAAGTCCACCATTACCAGCATAATAAACCCTCAACCTGCCCATGTGTGCACACGGATGAACCCCCACCTCAAACGGCAGGTCGCTGTACTCGCACACACGCTCCACCGAGTTCAAGTTGTTCTCAGCGACGCTCGACCTGCGCCAGGTGTGGAGGTGTGGGAGGTGTGGGGCCTGGGCCAGGTGTGGAGGTGTGGAGGTGTGGGGCGTGCGCCAGGTGTGGAGGTGTAGGAGGTATGGGAGGTGGGCGAGGTGTGGGAGGTGTGGGGCCTCAACCGCCGCCCCAACCGCCTCCCAAACAGCCTCCCAATCACACCTCGCACCCAGCCTCAGGCCCTGATGCATACGGCACAGAAAAATGCCGGCCAGGTGCATCACGAGCATGTGTGTGTGTGAGTGTGCCAAGGGCTTCCTTCCCGATCGGGAAAAGAAAAAAAAGTGCTTGGAGGGCATGCCCCAGCCCGAAATCCCCACGAAACTGGGAAAGCCTCTTCGGGAAAAACGAAAGGATGACTGACCCCAAGAAAAACCCTGGTGTGTCTGTGTGTGTGTGTGTGTGTGTGTGGTCGAGTTCACAGTCTGTCGGACGCCAAAGATGGCGCATTAGACCCGCGTGTGTGCGTGTGCGTGTGCCAGTGTGTGTGTTGCAACGCCACTCACATCCGCAGCGTCATCGCCATGAGAATGGTCAGCTGCATCGCGTACGAGAGTACGAGGCCGTGTGTGTGTGTGTGTGTGTGTGTGCCTGTGTGTCATGAATACACTGATGCATAAAAGGCCAACAAGCGCGCATCACCGACACCTAGAAGAACCTGGACTCTTCTGGGCCCATCTGCTACACGGTTTGTGCCGGTGGCACACACCGTGTGTGCCACGGCGCTACTCACATACGCAGCGTCATGGCCATCAGGATGGTCAGCTGCATCGCGTACGAGAGCACGAGGCCCGCGGACGACGCGCCCGCGCGGTTCTCAACGGCCACGACCGCCGCGCAGAACGTGGCGAACGCGCCGAGGCCCTCCAGGCGCACGCCCAGCCACCTGTGCGTTTGGGGGTGGGGTGGGGGTGAAGATTCATTTTTTGAAGGGCTCGGGGCTTTTAAAGGGCCAGGAGGAGAGGAGGTTGTCGACGGCCACGACCGCCGCGCAGAACGCCGCCAACGCGCCGAGGCCCTTGAGGCGCACGCCCAGCCACCTGCGAGGGTCGGGCTTTTGAAGTAGGGGTTAGGGCGAGGGGGTAGGATAGGTTTGCCAGGGTTGTCGGGTAAGGAAGGATAAGCAGAGGTGTCTGGCCAAGCTGGGTTGGGTTCTAAAACCTAGGTGCGCCATGTGCACACACACGTGTCACAAACCTTACCCTGGGCCATGTCTCTACTAAAGATGCTCCAAGTTAGGAAGGGATGTGGAAGCCCCACGTTCCCACACTCTGGACCTGTCATAAGGTCAGCTTTGGATGGAGAGGACAATCAAGAGCGAGGCGGGGCTCCTGATATGCACAAGCACTCAACACCCTTCCTCACAGCTTCAACAACCCTGAGGGTTGCTATAACACGACGGTACCATCGGCCGTCGTCATCAGGCCTCCTAGCTGGAGCCCCCTTAACTCCCACGTGTTGAGCGAGTTGCACACGTGCGTGTTCTTAATCCGCTCGTGAATGAGCGCGCGCAGGCGTTGAACATGTGCAGAGCTTACTCTTATCAGGAGACCTTCTCAGGAGCTTAGGAGCCTCTAGCTGATAGAAAGTACAATGTGGGTTCACAGGATCGTCGCCCACCTGTTGAGCAAGTTGCACACGTGCGTGTTCTTGATCTCTGCTTGTCGATTGAGCGCGCGGTGGACGTAGACAGGTTTGGAGCTTACTCTTCTCGGGAGCTCGGGAGCTTCTAGCTAGCTTATCGCATTTATAATGTAGAGTGTGCGTTTGCAGGATCGCCGCCCAGCTGTTGAGCGAGTTGCACACGTGCGTGTTCTTGATCTCTGCTTGTCGATTGAGCGCGCGGTGGACGCTGACAGGTTTGGAGCTTACTCTTCTCGGGAGCTCGGGAGCTTCTAGCTAGCTTATCGCATTTATAATGTAGAGTGCTGGTCGATTTTACAGTCTTGTTGGACGCCTTTAATGGCGTATTAGACTTGTGCTTGCGCACTCAATCCCTGAGGCAGGCAGATACTATCACCCGCACTAGTCCACTGAGTGTGCGTTTGCAGGATCGCCGCCCAGCTGTTGAGCGAGTTGCACACGTGCGTGTTCTTGATCTCTGCTCATTGATCAGTGCGCGGCGGCGATCGACAGGTCTGGGGCTAACTAATACTTTTATGATTTAGTCACAGATTCTGTGGATGAAGTCTCTCTCTTTCGTATGATTCTCCCCACCTGTTGAGCGAGTTGCACGCGTGCGTGTTCTTGATCTGCTCGTTGATCAGCACGCGGTGGCGGTCCACGAGGCGCGGGCCGCTCCCAAATGCCCGGATCGTGGGGCCGCCGGAGATGGCCTCGGAGAGCGAGGTGAAGACGGGCGAGCGGGACACGGCCTCGAGGCGCTTGACCTGCGACATCGGTGTGTGCGTGTGTGTGTGTTTGTGCGTGCGTGCGTCCGTGCGTGTGTGTGTGTCACATATCGTGTGTGTGTGTGTGTGTGTGTGTGTGTGTGTGTGTGTGTGTGTGGTCGATTTTACAGTCCGTCGGACGCCTTTGATGGCGCATTAGACCCTAAGAAAGAGGCCGGCAGCTGTCAAAATTAGACCCCTAGCATGCCGTCTGCCATCATGATTGCTGTGCACGCGGTGCGTGTCTCAAAACAGGCGACAAGGAAGTCAGCCAACTCGTGCCAGAACCTGGGGTTCTCCTGGCCTGGCCGAGGATTCATAAACTCAAGCATCCGCTCATCTAAATCGGCCTCCTCGGGGCGAGGGATGGACCGAAACCACCGTGTGTGTGTGTGTGTGATTTGCATCTACTCCGGCGGTCACAATGGCCTCTGTGAGCGAGGAAAAACCTGTGCGGCACCCACGCCCAAAGCTAAACCTCCCCCCCCCCTCGACATCCACCTGGCGGAGTGTGGTAACACTAACAGTAACATCGGCTTTCCAGCGAAGACCACCTTCTAGTTCTAGTCCTAGTCCTAGACACCTACCTGGCGGAGTGTGGACTGAAAGTATGAGAACATGAGGTAGAAGCCCAGCATGATGACCGTGAGCGGCGGCAGCGACAGCGGCGCGACCCAACCAATAAGCCCGACGGCCGAGATGAGCTGCAAGAACGAGCGGAGCACCATGGAGAGGTTCTGGCCGAGCTGACGGTCGACGTCGCTGGTGTCCTGTGTGTGGAGGGTGGGGCACAGCACAGCACAGCATGCGTGGATGAGTGAGTGAGTGGAAAGACTGCCGAGATGAGCTGCAGGAACGAGCGGAGCACCATCGAGAGGTTCTGGCCCAGCTGGCGGTCGACGTCGCTGGTGTCCTGTGTGTGGCGGGTGGGCAGCACAGCACAGCACCGCATGAATTAGCGGAAAATGAGGTGGCCAGACGGCTGCTCCGACATGGAGAGTTGTTTGGCCGAGCTAGCGGTCGACATTGGGCGTGTCCTGTGTTTGGATGGAGAGCACAGCACAGCACAGCAGAAGGTGGAGTGGAAAACGATGACAGCTCGACGGCCAGACGGGTGCAGCAGAGAGACGTTGGGCGAGCTGGCAATCCGTGTCGGATGTGTCCCGTTTGTTGGGTGGGTGAAGAGCACAGCACAGCACCGCATGAATTAGTGGAAAACGAGGTCGCCAGACGGGTGCGGCGACACGGAGAGGTTTCTTGGCCAAGCTGGCGGTCAGCGTTGGACGTGTCATGTGTTTGGAGGATGGGGAGCACAGCACAGCACAGCACAAGGTGTAGTGGGAAACGAGGACAGCTTGACGGCCAGACGGGTGCAGCGGCGTGGGCCGAGCTGGCGGTTGACGTTGAACGTGTCCTGTTTGTTTGTTGGGTGGGTGGGAGAGGGTGGTGCGTGCGGTGCGGACCACTGCACAGCACAGCACAGCACAGCACAGCACCTCTCAGCGCACGTGCCCCGTCACAACCGCAAGCGGTCGCATGTCCGTGAGCCGTTTGGTTATCCTGCCTGGCGGCGGCGTGTGGAAGAAACACCATAGGAACAGCACAGCACAGCACAGCACAGCACAGCACAGCACAGCACAGCACAGCACAACACAGCACAACACAGCACAGCACAGCACAAACCAGCGCAGCGCACGGTTGCCGCGATTTCACCTTGGTAAGCCGGTTGATGATCCTGCCTGGTGGAGTCGTGTGGAAGAACGACATGGGCGCAGCGAGCAGGGAGCCCAGCAGGCGGTCGTGCAGCGTGCGCGCAGCGCGCAGCGTGAGGCGCGCGTTGTCGAGGATGTTGCCGAGCTGCACGCACGTGATATTGAGTGTGAGCGTGAGAGAGGAAGAGAAAGAGAGAGAGGGAGACCAAGAGGGAGAGTAAGAGAGAGAGGGAAAGAGGGAGAGGGAGAGAGAGGCGGTCATGCAGCGTGTGCACAGCGCTCAGCGTGAGGCGCGCGTTGTCGAGAATGTTGCCGAGCTGCATGCACATTATATTGAGTGTGAGAAAGAAAGGGGCGGGGGGCAGAGAGGGGGCGAGGGAGAGCCAGAGAGAGAGGGAGAGACATAGGAAGAGGGCATGCATGCTGCGTGAGGCGCGCAGCGTGAGGCGCGCATTGTCGAGGATTCCGCCAAGCTTCGTGCATGGTGTGTGTGCGTGTGTTGGTTTTCTACTTAATCCCTAGATGGGTAGAAAACTGGAGTTGATGTCGGAAGCTACTTTCCAAGTGTGAAGTGAGAAGTATGGAGCGCCTCTTAATGGTGCTAGCACCCCAAGATTCCTATCCGTCATCTTGGGTCGCTAGCACCGCTCCCTTTTCGGCTTCCAGTTCCGTTGTCAGCCTTTGATCTACCACCCACCCAACCTGATGAATCGTGGTGTCCCACCGACTCTTGAGTTTGAGCGAGTTAGGGAGAATGGTGCCTAGCTGCAGAGTCCGGCCGCTCGACATTGGTCGTGGGTGGTGACTGCCATGCCTTACGGCGGGTCACCACCTGCGGCCGGTGGAGGTCAGGCTCTGCCCCGAGCCGTGACCGTTGACACGCGTGACTGTAATCAAACGAACACTACTGAAAGGCTGAGACAGAAATGTGTGCGTGTGTGCGCGTGCATGCATGTGTGTGTGTGTTCGAGAGATGGAGAGGGCGGCCGTGCAACGTGCGCACAGCGCGCCGGCGCGCTTTTATGAGGTCCTCAACTTGAGGATGCTGACAAGCTGCGCGTATGGTGTGTGAGCGTGCGCGCGTGTGTGTCCTCCGCCGTTTGAGAACAATGGCTAGACCATATTGCACTTCCCCCATTCCCCGTCCCCTCCCGCGCCGCCTGGGGATGCCCAGATCGCCAGCCGAACCCGCAAAAAAAAGGCAAAAAAACATGTACATGTGCAGACCAGAGATGCCATGTGAGGTAGAACATCGGCCCGTGCGCCACCTCTCCCCCCCGTCCGGCAGCATCGATCGTGGGCGCCCAGAACGCCAGCCAACCCCACAGTCCAGAGGCAAAACAGCGTACCTGTGCAACCAGCTGTAGACAAGCCTGGCAGGGATGGCAGCGTACCACCCAAGGTAGCACATCGGGCCGTGCGGCACCTCTTCCTCCCTGCCTGCCGCATCGTCGTGGGCGTGGGCGCCCAGAAGGACAGCCAGACCCGCAAAATAAAACAAACATACCTGTGCAACCAGCTGCAGACCAGATATGGCAGCGTACCACCCATAGGCCCGCCACCTCTCCGCCCCTCCCGGCAGCATTGGTTGTGGGAGCCCGTAACGACAGCCAAACCTGCAGTCCTGAGGCAAAACAGCGTACCTGTGCAACCAGCTGCAGACCAGAGATGGCGGCGTACCACCCGAGGTAGAACATCGGCCCGTGCGCCACCTGCGCGGACGAGCAGCACGTTCCGAACAGTCAGTGGCGGTAACATCGGGTTTCCGGCACACCCTGCATGGTCGAGCGGCACGCTCCGAGCAGTCAACCCAACAAACTGGCGACAGGGTGTCACCGCACAGCAGCGCACCCAGGCCAGCCCTGCGCTACCTTGCGTGCTCGCACCTCTCCCCCCCTCCCCTGCCGCACCAGCCAGTCAAGCCCTCTCCCCCCCTCCCAGCCGCACCAGACAGTTAAGCCCTCCCCCCCCCCTCCCCGGCCCCCCCGCACAGTAAGCCCTCTCCCCCCCTCCCAGGCCGCACCAGCAAGCAAGGAAGCCCTCTCCCCCCCCTCCCGGCCGCACTAGCCAGTCAAGCCCGCCCCCCCCCTCTCCCGGCCGCACCAGCAGTCGAGCCCCCCCCCCCCTCCCGGCCGCACCAGACAGTCGAGCCCTGCGCCACCTTGCGTGCCCGCACCTCTCCCCCCCTCCCGGCCGCATCAGCCAGTCAAGCCCTCTCCCCCCCCTCCCGGCCGCACCGGCTAGTCAAGCCCTGCGCCACCTGCGTTCCCGCACCTCTCCCCCCCTCCCGGCTGCGTCGGTCGTGGACGTCCAGAACGAGAGCCACACGGTCGTCGCGACGCGGAGGGCCTCGACCCCGAGGAAGGAGAACGTGAGCCACAGCAGCAGTGCGGAGCCGCCCATGGCTGATACGTACCTAGGAAGGGAAGATGGGTGCGTGTGTGTGGAGGGGGGGGGTTCACTCGTAGTGGACAGAAGTCGGGGGTCAGGGCCTCGGCGCCAAGGAAAGAGATGGCGAGCCCCAGCAGGAGTGCGGAGCCGCTGGCATGGCAGATATGTACCAAAGAGAGGGGAGGGGGTGTGCGTGTGTGTGTGTGTGTGGTGTGGGTGCGGGGTGAAAGGAGGTTCATGTTCACTGGAAAAAGTTGGGGGGCTGGGCCTCAACGGCGATGCGGGAGGTGGTGTGCCGGCGCTGTGCTCGCGGCATAGCGACCGCCATCGACATCGCGCCCTGCACCGTTGTCTTTTTGCTTCGCAGCTGCGAGCCATGCCCAACTAACAAAGGCCCAAAACCAGAGCCACTGAATAAACCAACAGGCTCGACTCACTGCATAGCGACCGGCATCGAGATCATGCCCTGCGCGAGTCGTCTCCTCGCTCGTCGCCCTTGGTCCTGCTCCGCAACAAAACATATGAAACTACAGGGACCGGACAAAGTCTGGCCGAGCCACTGAACACTACAGACAACAACAGGGGAACGGACTCACTGCAGCACGACCGCCATCGAGATCGCGCCCTGCGCCGTCGTCTCCTCGCTCGTGAGCCTCGCGCCGGCGGCGTCCGCGCGGCCCGCAGGTGCAGCGGCGGCAGCGGCGGCGGCGGCGGGCGCGGCCACATCAGCAGGGGCAGGCGCGACGACGATCGCCTGGAGCTCCGGCACCACCTCCTCCTTGGTGGGTGGGAGCCGGGGGGAGGGCGCCGGCGAGTCGCCGGCGACCGAGGCCGCCGGCGACACCTCGGGCGCCGTGGTCGGCGCCTGCTTCCCCCACCTCTTCCCTTTCTTGTCTTTCTTGTCCCGCTTCTCGTCCTTGCCTCCCTGTGCGCGTGAGGGGTGGTGTGAGGTGTGAGCGTTCCGCCCTTTGCCGACCAGATGCCTTGACTGGTGCAGGTGCCTGCTGCTGACCTGCCTTCTACCTGTGTCCGTCCCCTTTCTTGTCCTCCTTTACTTTGTTTGCCACCGTGTGTGCAAATGGGGCGGTGGTGGGTGGTTTGGGGTGTGTGCGTTCCGCCCCGTGCCGGCGTCTGCCCTCCCTTCCTCTTGTTACCGATGTCCTTGCCTCCCTTCCTGCCATCCTCTTAACCTGGGGGAATGTCGGCCCAAAATGACGATTGGGTAGCGCAACCTTGAGATTGCAGGAAGCCCCATTTCCCAGGAACCCACCCCAACCTTGGTGGGAGCGGGCGCAAAGGGGTGCGTTGGAACGGTCTCGCTGAGAGCAGCACAGCGGCATGCGTTGCGTGCACACCCGCTATGTATTGCGCCTGGTATGAACGGTCAAAGTTGCTCAAGCCGTTTTTTTTTACCAACATCCTTCCCAGGGGTCACTGGCCTGCCCCCCCTCTTCTTCCTCTTGTCACCCGTGTCGTTGCCCCCCTGCTTGCTGCCCTCTCCTGAATGTGGCGAGGCTCAAAAAGATGATCGGGGAATAATGGCAGGGGATGACATCAGATCTAAGGCAAATTATAAGGGAATACAAAAAATAGGCAGGAAATGACACCAGGTCCAAGGGGCGCCTGCCCCTCCCTCTCGTCACCCATATCCTTGCCTCCATTCCTGTCGTCCTCCTTGTCCTGGGGGAATGTTGGCCCAAAGTGATGATCAGGGAGTAAAGCCCTAAAACTAGCTAATGCAACCTTGGGATGACATCAGATCGAAGGCAATGATAAGGCAATTGCAAGGGCTTGTTGAAAACGAAGGCTTTCGCGTATGCGTCGATGTGTGCACCTCCGCCTCCCCCCTCCGCCCCGCCCCCAGGAACAGGACGCCCCTCGGCACCGCCCCACTCCGTGAGCCGTTCCGCTGCTGCGCGGGCGATGACCCCCCCCCCCCCGCTGACCTCCCCCCCCCCCCGCCCCGTCGCCCCCCCCTCCCCCCGCCCCGACAACAGGCTGCCCCTTGGCACTGCCCCACTACGTGATCCGTTCAGCTGCGGCGCGGGTTCCTTTTGGGGCGCTTACAAAATACCAACTTCACGTGCCTTGTTTGCTGGTAGTACTATTAATTTTAATGAAATTGGTATAATGTTAATGGACCCCCCACCCCCGCTGACCTTGTCCTTGCCTCCCGTCTTGTCCAACGACGACGAGGATGCGCTGGGCGGCATGGCGGCAGCGGGCGCCGCGGCGGCGGTGGCAGCAGCAGCGGGAGCGTCCTCGTCCTCCATCTGGACCTCCTGGGGGGGGGAGGGGGGGGGGAAGGGGCGGCGGGAAAGCATGCAAGAGAGTCAAGACACACACACACACACACACACACACACATACACACACAGTTCTGGGTCAATCATTGAATGGGAGTGGCGGCAGCAGCCAGGCGCGTCTTCGTCCCCCCATCTGCACCTGCTGGGGAGGGGGCAGAGGCAAACAGGCGGCAACGCAGGCGGGAGGTTAGAGCATCAACGCGTGCGGCAGCGGGCGCCGCGGCGGCGGCGGCAGCAGCGGGAGCGTCTTCGTCCTCCATCTGGACCTCCTGAGGGAGGGGAGGCACGCGGCAAAGCATGCAGGAGGGTCAACACACACACACACACACACACACACACACACATACATACGAACAGACACACACACACACACACAGACACACACACACACACACACGTTCTGTGCCAAGGAGGAGAGTGGCTGCAGACTCCCTCTGCACCTCCCGAGGTGGGGCGGAGGCAGGCACGGCAGCGAGCCGCGTGTATGTGTGTGTGTGTGAATGCGTGCGTGTGTGTCAATCAGCCGCAATTCAGGCTGCCCGTGCGGCGGCAGCTGTTTCGATTCTCCCTCTCCTTCTCCCTCTCCCTCTCCCTCTCCCCATCTGTCTGTCTCTCTCTGTCTCTGTCTCTCTCTCTCACTCTCTCTCTCACTCTCTCTCTCTGTCAACCCGCACCATCAACTTTAATCATCGCTGCAAACGCGCACCCGGCAAAACGCTGTATCGAATCTGCCTCTCTGTCTCTCTATCTGCCACTCTCTTGCGCACGCGCTCTCTCCCTCTCTGCCAGCCCGCAGGACCAACCTTCATCATCGCTGCAAACGCGCCCCCGGCGGCAATCATCTGCGGGAACGAGCCCGCCTCTGCGACCCTGCCGCCAGCCATGAACAGCACCAGGTCAGCAGCCTGCGCATGTGTGTGTGGGGGGGGTGCCGGCTGGGTGCCTGTGTGTGTATGTGGGGTGGGTGGGGGGGATGTGTGCGACCCTGCCGCCAGTCGTCAGAAATCAAAATCAAAATCAGAAGCCTACACGTGTGGGTGTGTGAATTTTGTGTGTGTGCGCGTGATTCTCTCATTCTGTGTGTGTGTGTGTGTGTACAGGCCCGCGGGATCATGTTCCCTAAACCCTAAACACTAAAACACTAAGCCCTGAACTTTGAACCGTGGTGGCAGTAGAGGCGCGCTGTTTGGCCGTAGTGCCGTTGAAAGTGGTCAGGGGTGCAAGCTTTGTGCGTGTGGGACATGCACGCGCACCTGCACGAGCGACAGCTGGTTGGTCGCCAGCACACACACACACACACACACACACACACACACACACGCACCTGCACGAACGACAGCTGGTTGGTCGCCAGCACGACCGTCACCGGCGAGCCCGCTGCAGCAGCCTCTGTCATGCGCGCACGGATGCCACCCTCAAACACGCGGCGGCCAACCTGTTTTTAGTGAGAAAAGAGGGAGGGGGGGGGGGAGGAGTTAGAAGGGAGGGGCGTTGATACCAACAACCAGAAGGGGAGGTACTGCCGCAGGCAGCCTTGGTCATGCGCGCGCGGATGACGCCCTCAAACACGCGGCGGACGACCTTTCATGCAAGAGGAAGGAAGACAGGGGTGTTGGCAGGGGGGTGAAGTCAAGGGGTGGGTGGGTGTGGGCCTGTGGGTGGGTGGAGGATGAAAGAGGCAAGGTGCCTCGGTCACGCGCGCGCGGACGCCACCCTCAAACACGCGGCGGTCGACCTGTTTTTAGTGAGAAGGGGAGGGGGGGGGGGGGGGGGGCTGAGAAGGGCGGGGCGTTGGTACCGGCATGTCCCCCTCCCGCACCACCCACACACATCCACTCTTTCAAGGCCTTTTCATCCTTTTCAAGGTCCAACCCTGCTCAAGACCAGTGATGTCCTTTTCCTCTGCACACAGCCGGACGTAGCCACAATGTCAGTTGAAAACTGTGACAAACTCCCACACCTTTGAATCGAGCGCAGAGAGTGGGTCATCGAGCAGCAGCACGTCAGCACGCACACACACACACACACACACGCACACATACACACACACACACACACACACAACACAATGGTCTAACGCGCCATCAAAGGCGTCCGACGGACAGTAAAATCGACCACACACACACACACACACACACACACACAAACAGATGATGCAGTAGGGCAGGGCGCACCTTGGAGTCGAGCGCAGAGAGTGGGTCATCGAGCAGCAGCACGTCCGCGTTGCTGTACAGCGCGCGCGCGAGCGACACGCGCTGGCGCTGCCCGCCGCTGAGGTTGACGCCCTTGTCTCCGAGCTCTGTCTGGTTGCCGCCCGGCAGCATGGCGAGATCCGTGTCGAGGCACGCCTATACATGGCGGTTGGTTGCAAATGGGAGTTGGTGGGTGTTTGAATAACAGTTGGTGGGGTATGAATGTCAGCAAGGAGCTGGTTCGTGGGTATTTGAAAAGTAGTTGGTGGTGGTATGAATGTCAGCAAATGGTGGTGGAGGGCCGTTGTTTCAAAGGTCAGGTCGCCGCCCGGCAGCATGGCGAGATCCGAGTCGAGGCACGCCTACACATGGCGGTTGGTTGCAAATGGGAGTTGGTGGGTATTTGAATAGCAGTTGGTGGCGCTATGAATGTAAGCAAGCGCTTGTGGAGAGCAGTTGCTTCAAAGGTCAGGTCGCCGCCGGGCAGCATGGCGAGGTTGGTGTCGAGGCACGCCTTCAGACTGCCTTCAGACGGCGATTGGTTACGAATGGCAGTTCGTGGGTTTGCATGTCAGCAAGTGGTTGAGAATCGCAGTTGGTTAAAATGTCTGGTCGCCGTCTGGCAGCATGGCGACATCCGTGTCAAAGCACGCCTGCGGACAGCGGTTGGTTGCAAACAGCAGTTGGTGGGCAGAAAGGCGGTTGGTGGTTGTGCATGTAAGCAATTGGTTGTGGAGAGCAGTTGGTTCAAAGTTCTGGTTGCCGCCGGGCAAGCATGGCGAGAGGTTGGTGTCGAGGCGCCCCTGCAAATGGCGGTTGGTTACGAATGGCAGTTAGTGGGTGTTTGAATAGCAGTTGGTGGCGCTATGAATGTCGGAAAGTGGTTGTGGAGAGCAGTTGGGTAAAATGTCTGGTCGCCGCCCGGCAACATGGCGAGGTCGGTGTCCAGGCACGCCTGCGGACGGCGGTTGCTTGCGAATGGCAGTTGGTGGGTGTTTGAATAGCAGTTGGTGGTGGTATGATTGTCAGCAAGTGGCTGCGGAGAGCAGTTGGTTCAAAGGTTAGATCGCAGCCGCGCAGCATGGCGAGATCCGCGTCGAGGCACGCCTGCGGACAGCGGTTGTTTACGAATGGCAGTTTGTGGGTGTGCATGTCAGCAAGTGGAACGGCTCTTGGTTAAAATGTCTGGTCGCCGCCCGGCAGCATGGCAAGAGGTCAGTGTCGAGGCACGCCTGCGGACGGCAGTTGGTTACGCAGTTGGTGTGTGCATGAATAGCAGTTGGTGTGTGCGTGAATAGCAGTTGGCGGTGCTGAATGTTGGCAAGTGGTTGTGGAGTGAGCAGTTGGTTCAAAGGTCGGGTCGCCGCCCGGCAGCATGGCGAGATCCGCGTCGAGGCACGCCTGCGCACGGCAGTTGGTTACGAATCAGCAAGTGGTTGAGAATATCAGTTGGTTAAAATGAGAGTAAATCCGCTTCACGAATCGCAGCGTTCGTCACCGCGCTCATCCTCGGGGTCGCTCGTCTGCCGGTGACTGGCGTTGGAAGGTCTTCAGGCAGCCTCCATGACAACTCTGTCGTCCATGCACCCCTGGAGGGTGGGACCTGGCCATGCATGAGGCATGGGGCGCCGGCTGAGCCCCATGCAAACGAGAGCTGGACAGCCATGCACTGCCAGGCGGGGACCGTTCCAGTCAGCGCCAGTCGGCTCTTGCCGGCTTGACTGGCCACAAGGCCACTACTGTGACCCTGAGGAAGGTCCTCTCCTATATGCTCCTTGCCAGACATGTCTCTCAGAGACCGCTGTTTGGGGTAGTATAGCCGGCGGGAGCGGTAGTCTATCGGCCGGGAGCCGGCGGTACTCTAGTACTTAAGTGTGCTGGAGTATCGGCGGGTGTCTCTAGTAGAAGAATAGCCTGCTTAGCTGGAAACCCCGTGTTACTGTTACTGTTACTGTAAATGTCTAGTCGCCGCCGGACAGCACGACGAGAGGTCGGTGTCGAGGCACGCCTGCGGACGGCGGTTGCTTACGAACGGCAGTTGCTGGGTGCTCGAATAGCAGTTGGTGGCGCTATTAATGTCAGCAAGTGGCTACAACCACTTGTTACAACCACTAGTTACAACCACACGTGGAGAGCAGTTGGTTAAAATGTATGAATGGCAGTTGGTGGTTGTGCATGTCAGCAAGTGGTTGAGAATGGCAGTTGGTTAAAATGTCAGGTTGCAGCCGGGCAGCATGGTGACATCCGCGTCGAGGCACGCCTGCGGACGGCAGCTGGTTATGAAAGGCAGTTGGTGGTTGTGCATGTCAGCAAGTGGTTGAGAATGGCAGTTGGTTAAAATGTCAGGTTGCAGCCGGGCAGCATGGTGACATCCGCGTCGAGGCACGCCTGCGGACGGCAGCTGGTTATGAAAGGCAGTTGGTGGTTGTGCATGTCAGCAAGTGGTTGAGAATGGCAGTTGGTTAAAATGTCAGGTCGCAGCCGGGCAGCATGGCGACATCCGCGTCGAGGCACGCCTGCGGACGGCGGTTGGTTACGAATGGCAGTTGGTGGTTGTGCATGTCAGCAAGTGGTTGAGAATGGCAGTTGGTTAAAATGTCAGGTCGCAGCCGGGCAGCATGGCGACATCCGCGTCGAGGCACGCCTGCGGACGGCAGTTGGTTACGAATGGCAGTTGGTGGTTGTGCATGTCAGCAAGTGGTTGAGAACGGCAGTTGGTTAAAATGTCAGGTCGCAGCCGGGCAGCATGGCGAGATCCGCGTCGAGGCACGCCTGCGGACGGCGGTTGGTTACGAATGGCAGTTGGTGGGTGTTTTAATAGCTATTGTTGGTGCCTCTGGTTACGAAGGATTCTCCACTCCTGCCCCACCTTGCGCACGCACTCGGCATAGCGCCCTGAGTGAAACAGATGTCCAAAAAGAACCCCTGCCAACACATCAGGCACACACAAACACACACACACACACCCACACACCTGATTGATTGATTGATGGATATTACAGTCTGTGTGACACCAGTACACCTAAAGTCAGACCAAGAGACCAGCAAACCGACCGACCGAGCGAAACTCCTGCCCCACCTTGCGCACGCACTCAGCATAGCGCCCCGCGTCAAACGGCTGCCCGAACAGAATGTTATCGCGCACGGTCGCGTTGATGAGGAAGGCCGCCTGAGGAACGAACGCGACGCGGCCTGGAGGGAGGGATGGAGGGAGGGATGGAGGGATGGAGGGAACAGGCAGACCAGGTGTGTGTGTGTGTGTGTGTGTGCGAGTGTGTGTGTGTGTGTGTGTGTGTGGAGTTTGTTGGGGGTTCTTTGGGGGGTCGATGAGGAAGGCCGCCTGAGGAACAAACGCGACGCGGCCTGGGAGGGAGGGAGGGAGGGAGGGAGGGAACAGGCAGACCAGGTGTGTGTGTGTGTGTGTGTGCGAGTGTGTGTGTGTGTGTGTGTGAGTGTGTGCATGGAGTTTGTTGAGGGTTCTTTGGGGGGTCGATGAGGAAGGCCGCCTGAGGAACAAACGCGACGCGGCCTGGGAGGGAGGAAGGGAGGGAACAGGCAGATCAGGTGTGTGTGTGTGTGTGTGTGTGTGTGTGCGAGTGCGTGTGTGTGGAAATGTTTTTGCGAGTGTGTATGCGTGCGCTCATGTGTGTGTGTGTGTGTGTATGTGTGTGTGTTTGCAGGGAGTTGGCGGGGGGGGGGGATTCGGGGGGTCAGTGAGGAACGCCGCCTAAGGAACGAAACCAACACGGCCTGGGAGGGGGAGAGGGAACGATGGATGTGTGATGATGAATGGAACGGGAACTAACGGGACGCGCCCTGAACACGCAGGTAAGTTTGAGATGGGCTGGCGGATGGAGACAGCCGCGTGGGGAACTAACGGGGCGCGCCCTAGAAACGCAGGTTGGACATGGGCTGGCGGACATGTGGGCAGGCAGGGTCAAGATGGAGAGCATGTTGGGAGTGTGCGGGAGCGGACAGAGCGGGGGTGGGTGGCAGTGATGAGAATCGCGGCATGCGCACATACCGCGCAGCACCGGCGTCTGCCCGTAGAGCGCCTGCATCTCGCCCAGCATCGCCGACAGCAGGCACGTCTTCCCGCTGCCGGTCGGGCCAACCACCACGACGAGGGAGCCAGAGGGCACATCCAAATTCACGTCGGCAAGCGCAGGAACGCCCTGTGGGTGTTTAATTGGGGTGTGTGAGTGCGTCAACAGAGAGGGGGGGAGGGGCATATGTGGAGAGAAAGACAAGAGGGGGGATGACCAGAGCGAGAGAGATAATGACCCGGGAGAGATGTGGGATGAGAGAAAGACCAGGAATCCGAAGGGCACATCCAAATTCAGGTCAGCAAGCTCAGGGACGTCCTGTGGGTGTTCAGTAGGTGTTAGTGAGTGCGTGTGTGTGTGTGTCAAGAGAGCAAGGGAGAGGGGCATAGAAAGAGAGACGAGAGAGAGAGCATGATCTGGGAGGGTGAAATAATGACCAGGGAGAGGCAGGGGGGGGGGGAGACCCAGAGAGATAAAGACCAGGGACCCGGAGGGAATGTCAGCAATAGAGGCACTGTGCCCCCACACACACACACACTTCTCACACCCACCCACCCAAGTGTGTGGGGGGGGGGGGGGGGCTCCCCCCTAAACATACCTTGTCATCCCAGCTAAAGTCCCCATGCAGGCTGATCGCCGCCTCTCCAGCGGGCGCCGCACACACACACACACACACACTCACACACGCACACACACAGGTACAAAACACCAACAGACTGTAAAGTTGACCACACAAACACACACACACACACACACACACACACACACACACACACCAATGCGCCATCAAAGGCGTCCGACGGACTGTGTGATCGACCACACGGACACCTTGTCGTCCCATCCAAAGTTTCCGTGCAGGCTGATCGCCGCCTCTCCAGCGGGCGCCGCACACACACACACACTCGCACACACTCGCACACACACACACACACACTCGCAAACACACACGCACACATGCACACACAGGTATAATACACCAACAGACTAAAAAATCGACCTCAATACACACACACACACACACACACACTAATGCAGCATCAAAGGCATCCAACGGACTGTGAGATCGACCACACGCACACACACACCTTGTCGTCCCATCCAAAGTCCCCGTGCAGGCTGATCGCTGTCTCTCCAGCGGGCGCCGCACTCGAGGGGGCAACGTCCTCCAGGGTGTCGGCCTGAAGGAACTCTTGGATGCGGTTAAGGGAGACTTGGGCCTGCGGGGGGAGGGGGGGGGTAGTGTGTGTGTGTGTATGTATGTATGTATGTATGTATGTATGTGTGTGTGTGTGTGTGTGTGTGTGTGCCTGCTTGCGCGTGTGTGTGCGTGCGCGTGCTCGCTCATATGTGTGTGTGTGTGTGTGTGTGTGTGCGTGTGTGCGTTTTTAGTCAGCGTGCCTGCTTGGGGCTCGATTAACGGAGGCGCGTTCTCGTCGCCGAGCCCTGGACCCAGCAATGCGGCGCTGCTGGTGACGAGGATTTCCGTGCCGCTGACGAGCGGGGTAAAATACGACTGGCCCGGCTCCTGCTAGACTGCCCCTCGGTGGAACACTTCAGGAGCGGCTTGCCCGGCGCTGCCATGGCTTGGCGAGTAGCCGCGGCGCTGCCGCGGCCCGTGCTGGGAGACGGCCCTTATCCTCCCCCCATGCAGGACGCCATGCGGCACCGATCTCGACGAGTTGATCGACGAGCGGAGGAGCTGGCGCCCGTCAATGCATGCTGGACATTGGTCAAGATGGCTGCCCGTGGAGGCGGGCTACCATCACGGCTTCAGCGGTGGCGACCGCCGAGGCAACACAGAGTAAATCCGCTTCACCAATCGCAGCGTTCGTCACCGCGCTCATCCTCGGGGTCGCTCGTCTGCTGGTGACTGGCGTTGGAAGGTCTTCAGGCAGCCTCCATGACAACTCTGTCGTCCATGCACCCCTGGAGGGTGGGACCTGGCCATGCATGAGGCATGGGGCGCCGGCTGAGCCCCATGCAAACGAGAGCTGGACAGCCATGCACTGCCAGGCGGGGACCGTTCCAGTCAGCGCCAGTCGGCTCTGCCGGCTTGACTGGCCACAAGGCCACTACTGTGACCCTGAGGAAGGTCCTCTCCTATATGCTCCTTGCCAGACATGTCTCTCAGAGACCGCTGTTTGGGGTAGTCTAGCCGGCGGGAGCGGTAGTCTATCGGCCGGGAGCCGGCGGTACTCTAGTACTTAAGTGTGCTGGAGTATCGGCGGGTGTCTCTAGTAGAAGAGTAGCCTGCTTAGCTGGAAACCCCGTGTTACTGTTACTGCTACTGTTACTGCCTGCTTGGAGAGACTCCCGGATGCGGCCGAGGGAGACTTGGGCCTGCATGTGTGCGTGCGTGTGGGTTCAGGGTTGTATGGTTTCCAACTCCTTGAGTTTTGTGTGTGTGTGCGCCCGTGTGTTGGAGGGGGAGGGGGGGCCAGGTCCTCCAGGGTGTCTGCTTGGGGAGACTCCTGGATGCGGCCGAGGGAGACTTGAGCGTGCGTTTGTGTGCCTGAGGGATCAGGGTTTCAGGGTTTCGTGTGTGTGCGTCCGTGTGTAGCTGTGGTACGAGGATGAGTGGGAAGCGCAGCACATTGAGCATGATGAATCCCCTCCGCAACCATACAAGAACATACACATACACAAACACACACAGAGAGAGAGAGAGAGAGAGAGGGAGAGGGAGGGCGGCACACCTATTATCAAGCTATGATGTCTTACCTGAGCGAGCATGTTGAGCAGCTGCGGCACGAGAAAGAGTGGGGCGCGCAGCAGTTGAACGCACACGCACCACACACACACACACACACACGTAGAGAGAGAGAGAGAGGCACACCTATAATCGTGCTATGCTGTGGTGCCTTACCTGAGCGAGCATGTTGAGCAGCTGTGGCACGAGGAAGAGCGGGAAGCGCAGAACGTTGAACAGCGCGAGCGACGTGAACGCCTCGGCTGACGACAGGCTGTTTCCGAGGAACAGGTAGGTCCCAAAGGTGGCGACCTACATGCACAGTGTTTTTAAGGGAGGTTACAAGGAAGATGTAAAGATGTTGCTGTTCAAGGATTGGCAAGCTAGTTGCGACGTGAACGCCTCAGCTGACGAGAGGGAGTTGCCGAGGAACAGGTAGGGGCTCCTAGGTGCCAAAGGTGGCGACCTATGCGCGAAGTTGAGAGGGGGTCGGTAAGTTGAGCTTGAGGTTTGGCTCATGGGCAAGGTAGGGGCAAGGTAGGGGCAGCGCAAAGCAGTGCCCCCCCCCCCCCGCGCCCCCAATGCTCAAACACATAGGTCAACAAAGGACTGGGTTTGAGTGTTTAAAAACCCCCAATGTGAGTCCTTGAGCCCCCCCCCCCCCCTCACCAGCGCGCGCGTGGGAATCACAAACAGCACAAACGCGATGATCGCCTGCAGCAGAGCAAAGCGCGTCCCCCCCGGATTGCACCCCCCTCCCCCCCCCTCCCAACACAACCCCTGGTTGTAGGCCCTCTCCGGCGAGCCCCCAGTTGCAAGCCGTCTTTGGGCGGCCCCCCTCACCGGCACGAGCGTCGGAATCGCAAACAGCACAAATGCGATGACCGCCTGCAGCAGCGCAAAGCGCCACAGCGCCACATCCCTGCATCCCCCCAAACGCTCCACTCGACCCCTTTGTTTGCGGCTTTGATCCCTCTTGGGGAGGCACTTGGGCAGACCCCCTTACCGGCACGAGCGTCGGGATCGCAAATAGCACGAACACGCGATGAACGCCTGCAGCAGCGCAGAGCGCCACACCCCTACATCCATTGACGCTCAAATAAGTAGTTAAACAGCTCTGTTAACCGCTAGGACTTTTAAGGTCGAGGTTTAAAACCCCCGAAACCATCACAAGCCCCCCCCCCCCCCCACACACACACACTCACCGACACGAGCGTCGGGATCGCAAACAGCACGAACTGTATGGCTGTCTGCAGCAGCGCAAAGCAGCAGCGCCACACCCCTGCACCCTCCAAAACGTTCAACTCAACCCCTTTGTTCAAGGGGTCGATCCCTCTTTGAGAGGCACTTGGGCAGCCCCCCTTACCGGCACGAGCGTGGGGATCGCAAACAGCACGAACGCGATGACCGCCTGCAGCAGCGCAAAACGCCACAGCATCGCGAGCTCCTTTGCGCGTGAAATGTTGATGCGGCCGAGGAAGGGGACCTGTGTGTATGTGTGTGTGTGTGTGTGTGTGTGTTTGGGCTCCTTTGTGTGTGCAACGTTGATGCGACTGAGGAAGGGGGGACCTGTGCGTGTGTGTGTGTGTGTGTGTGAGAGCTCTTTGGCGCGTGCGATATTGATGCGGCCGAGGAAGGGGACCTGTGTGTGTGTGTGTGTGTGTGTGTATGTGTGTGTTTGGGCTCCTTTGCGTGTGCAATGTTGATGCGGCCGAGGAAGGGGATATGTGCATGATTGTATGGAGGGGGGAGGGGGGGGGGGTCTGTGTGTTGCGGTGGGGTTAGTGTGTGTGTGTGTGTGTGTGTGTGTGTGCGACCCACCTCCCACGCGCTGCACTTGACGACCTCAATCCCCCCGATAAGCTCCCCCTCCAGCTTGGTCCTCTCGTCGGTGTGGGCGAGGGCAGTCTTGAGCATGGCACCGCTCCAGCGCACGAGCCTGGCGTGTGTGTGTGTGTGTGTGTGTGTGCATACATGGGTGGGTGGATGTGTGTGGGGGGGCATGTGTGTGCATGTGTGTGTTTGGTGTGTGTGGAGGGGGGGTAGAGAGGCGAGGGCAGTCTTGAGCATGGCACCGCCCCAGCGCACGAGCTTGGTGATAAGGGAGGGGGGGGAGGAGGGAGGGGGGCACTTAGAGACACACATGCACACACACACACACAGAGGTAGATGACACCAACATATGCATCTGGCGGACTGGAAATCAACCACACCCACCCACCTGATGTTGATGGGAATCGTGACGAGCAGGCAAACGACGGCCACAAAGCTCGACACACACACACACACACACACACACACACACCTGATGTTGATGGGAATCGTGACGAGCGAACAAACGACGGCCACAAAGCTCGACACACACAGATACACACACACACACACACACACACACCTGAGGTTGATAGGAATCAACACAAGCAGGCAAACGACGGTGACGAGGCTCGACACACACACACACATTGGTTGTTTGGTTGTTTGTGTGCTCTTCACCTGTCTGTGGCCGGCTCTTCACCGGTCTTTGTGTGACCAATGTGTGTGACCTCGACACACACACACACACTAAAACTTCAAGTGGTGTCAAAATCGTCGGGGGCTCCCGCCCCGACGCCGCCAATGGCGGACCAACTGGGCTGACAGGGTGCTGCTGCAGCGTGAGCGACTCTGGGTTTTGGAAAATCGGCTATGTCGCCGATTTGCCCTGATCCAGAGCGCTAGTGGCTGTTTGAGGCACGGCGTCATACGGCAGGCAACTGCGAGGCATGCGGGGACGGAGGGCGGGCTGCTGGCAGGAGTCGGCGCCGCCATCGTCGGTACCCCCATGCAGCCACGGGCACCGGCACCGGGCAGAGGCTGCAGCTACGCTACAGCCAGGGCACCGGCTATGGGCATCGGCTATTGATTGACATCGGCTAAGGCTTCGGCTACGGCTAGGGACATCCTGCATCTGCACTCACATCGCATAGGCTACACGTCCGCCCTCAGGGCATCTGCATCTGCATCGGCCACGGCTACTTACATCGGCTGCGGCGACGGCTTCGGCCTACGGACTGCAGCTATGGCACGAATCGCGGGGCACTTCAGTGACCTGCATGGAGGGTCTCTCCATGCAGGGCGAATCTTACTTGCATGAGACACATGACGACGGAGGTGCACTGGCAGCAAGCGCCCTCGCAGCGCAAGCGCCATGCATGGAGGCTGGCGGCATGTCGGGCGTGCGCCACATGAACGGAGGAGGAGGAGGGTGGCCAGGCTGGCTGCCCGAACTGAGACGCATGGCGCGACCAGATGTACTAGAGCTAGTGGGATGGACACAGTCAATGCGTATCCACTCAGTGGACTAGTGCGGGTGATAGTATCTGCCTGCCTCAGGGATTGAGTGCGCAAGCACAAGTCTAATACGCCATTAAAGGCGTCCAACAAGACTGTAAAATCGACCACACATGCACACACACACACACCCCTGATGTTGATGGGGATCATGACAAGCAGGCAAACGACAGTCACATGGCTCGACACACTCACAAACACACACACACACACGCACGCACGCACACACACACCTGATGTTGATGGGGATCATGACCAGCAGGCAAACGACGGTAACCAGGCTCGACACGCCGAGCTGCTGGTAGAGCATTGCGATGGCAATCGTGATACGAAGGGGCGAGGAGACGATACCAAAGACGCCCTGGCAGAGCCTGCGTGTGTGTGTGTGTGCGCGTGTGTGAGCGTGCGTGTGTGTGTGTGTGCGTGTGCATGTGTGTGTGTGTGTGCTAGCTGCTGGTAGAGCATTGCGATGGCAATCGTGATACAGAGGGGCGAGGAGAGGATGCCAAAGACGCCCTGGCAGATTCTGCGCACGTTTTTGTGTGTGTGTGCGTGTGTGTGTGTGTGTGTGTGTGCGCGTGTGTGGGTGTGGATGTGGGTGTGCTAGCTGCTGGTGGGGCGATGTGATGGCAATCGTCATACGAAGGGGCGAGGAGAGGATGCCAAAGACGCCCTGGCAGAGCCTGCGCGCGTGTGTGCGTGTGCGTGCGTGTGTGCGTGTGTGTGCGTGTGTTGATCCTACACGCTCTCGCACACACGCACTCCCTCACAAACGCACACACTCCGCACACACACAAAAAAATCCAATGCGCAACCACATGGACAGCGTCTCTGCGTCGGAAAGAATGAGGAAGACCACCACACACAATCTAGGCGTCCGTTGGACTCCCAAACCGACAACTATTCTCACACACGCGCGCGCACACAACCCTATGCGTACCCGCATGGACAGCGTCTCTGCGTCGGAATGACGGACAAGGCCGCAGATGTGCGCAAACACACGCTCTTGCACACAAGCACCCCCCCACCACCACCACACACACACACACACACAGACATACACGCATGCACATCCGCACAAACACAACACATACAATCATACGCGCACCCACATCGACAGTGTCTCTGCGTCGGACGAGATGAGAGAGAAGATCCGACCGGATGAGAACGCGGGGCGGGCGCTGGGGGCGAGGTGCAGCAGCTGCGGTGTGTGTGTGTGTGTGTGTGTGTGTGTGTGGTCAATTTTACAGTCCGTCGGACGCCTTTGATGGCGCATTAGACCCTCGGAAAGAGGCCGGCAGCTGTCAAAACTAGACCCCAAGCATGCCATCTGCCATCATGATTGCTGTGCACACGGTGCGTGTCTCAAAACAGGCGACAAGGAAGTCAGCCAACTCGTGCCAGAACCTGGGGTTCTCCTGGCCTGGCCGAGGATTCATGTGTGTGTGCGTGTGTGTGTGTGTGTGTGTGCGTGTGTGTGCGCGCGTGTGTGTGTGTGTGTGTGTGGGATGGGCGTGCACTGGGGGCAAGCCTTAGCTGCGGTGTTTGTGAAGGTGGGGTTGGGGGTGTTTGGGGGGTTGGGGGGTGGGAGATGAGAACGCGGGGCGGGCACTGGGGGCGCGGTGCAGCAGCTGTGGTGTGAGTTCTTGGGGGTGGGAGGTGGGGGAGTAGGCGGTGAGCTGAGGGTGGCGTGGCACGCAGCGGCACACACCCACACACCCATGCACACAGCTTTGTGTGCACGAGCGCTCCCGAGGAACGACGGCAGCCGGAAGCCCGCCCTCAGTGTGCACACACACACACACACACACACACGCGTACCCCCCCCCACCCCACCCACACACCCACACACCTTAGCATGCACGAGCGCGCCGAGGGACGAAGAGAGCCGGAAGTTCGCTCGCAGCGTGAAGTTGCAGTGCTGGCGGTGGACCACACGCACACACACACACACATCCCCCCCCCCCCCCCACACACACACACACACACACACACATGCACACACATCCAAACGCACACACATACATCCAAACACACGCACACACACACACACACACACACGCACACACACACACACACACACACACACGTACACGCACACGCACCTTAGCATGCACGAGCGCGCCAAGCGACGATGAGAGCCGGAAGCCCGCCCGTAGCGTATAGTTGAAGTGCTGGTGGTCGGCGAGCATGCCGATGAGGTTTCCGAGCAGCATGAGGCCGGCATAGAGGTAGCCCTTCCACATGGGGGCGGCTGGGTCGGCAATGACTGCAGGAAGGGAGGTGTGAGTGTGCGTGTGAGAGAAAGTGAAAGAGAGAGAGAGAGAGAGAGAGGTCCCTCTCTCTCCCGAGAGAGAGAGAGAGAAAGAGCCGAAGAGGACGAGACAAGCAAAGAGGTAGGGTAGTAGTTGGCGATCTTCAACGGAGGCGCTGACACAAACAAGTGGGATGCAAGCCCCACCACCACACACACGCAGGAAGCGAGCGAGCGAGCGAGCGAGCGAGAGAGGGAGCGAATGAGCGCGAGCGAGAGAGGGAGCGAATGAGCGCGAGCGAGAGAGGGAGCGAATGAGCGCGAGCGAGAGAGGGAGCGAATGAGCGCGAGCGAGAGAGGGAGCGAATGAGAGCGAGCGAGAGAGGGAGCGAATGAGCGCGAGCGAGAGAGGGAGCGAATGAGCGCGAGCGAGAGAGGGAGCGAAGAGCGCGAGCGAGAGAGGGAGCGAATGAGCGGAGCGAGAGAAGGGACGAATGAGCGCGAGTGCGAGAGAGGGAGCGATGAGCGGCAGCGAGAGAGGGAGCGAAATGAGCGGGAGCGCGAAGAGGGAGCGAAATGAAGCGCGAGCGAAGAGAGGGAGCGAATGAGCGCGAGGGAGAGGGAGCGAAATGAGCGCGAGCGAGAGAGGGAGCGTAATGAGCGCGAGCGAGAGAGGGAGCGAATGAGCGCGAGCGAGAGAGGGAGCGAATGAGCGCGAGCGAGAGAGGGAGCGAATGAGCGCGAGCGAGAGAGGGAGCGAATGAGCGCGAGCGAGAGAGGGAGCGAATGAGCGCGAGCGAGAGAGGGAGCGAATGAGAGCGAGCGAGAGAGGGAGCGAATGAGAGCGAGCCTCTCTCGCTCGCGCTCATTCGCTCCCTCTCTCGCTCGCGCTCATTCGCTCCCTCTCTCGCTCGCTCTCATTCGCTCCCTCTCTCGCTCGCGCTCATTCGCTGGGAGCGAATGAGCGCGAGCGAGAGGGGAGCGAATGAGAGCGAGAGAGAGAGGGAGCGAATGAGAGAGAGAGAGAGAGGGAGCGAATGAGAGAGAGAGAGAGAGGGAGCGAATGAGAGAGAGAGAGAGAGGGAGCGAATGAGAGAGAGAGAGACCAAACCCAAGACTGCACCCTTGAGCAGCAGGTTGATGAAGATGGGGCCAACGAACTGAGAAAGGTCGTTCACGAGCTTGAACGGAAGCGCTGCCAGGAACAGGTTGCGCGTGGTCGCCCAGCATGCGGCCGGAAGAGAAGGAGTTGCCTCGCGCTGTGTGTTGGCAGGGGCAGATGCAGGGTAAATGTAAGTAGGAGAGAGAGAGAGAGAGAGACGGATAGGTAGACAGATAGATAGATAGACCGATAGACTCCTAGATAGCCCGGTAGACTCCTAGATAGACCGATAGATAGATAGATCAAGGTTCAGCTCCTAGGTCGAGCTCCTAGATTGATAGGTCAAGCTTCCCGGAGCAGGCAGCGCGTGATACCCAGCAGGTGGCGGGAAGCAAGGGGTAAGCAGAACTGGCAATGAACTGGGGAATGCACTGAAAGGTCGATCAAAGAGAGAGAGCACATCTACGCACCAAGCTACATCCCAGGTATCGCGAGCACACACACACGCACGCACGCATGCGCATGCACACGCGCTCATGCGCACAAGCCTACCCCTTCCGAGGAAGCCAGCCTACATGTGCGCATGCGAGAGTGTGTGAAGCCTAGGGCAGGTCCGCTCCACCCAGGTGGCACAAAATTGCCGAATTCCTAGTCGCATGCTTTGAGAACCACACCGCATAGGATAGCAACCAGACGTTTTGAGGCAGATGCTTCGAGTCAGATGTTTTGGCAGATGCTGGCCTCTTATCTAAAGTGTGCCACGTTAAGGGATAAGGGTAACCATTAACCCCAAACCCTAATTTAAACCCCTAAAACCTAACCCCCCAAGACTGTAAAATTGACCAAAACACACCTGCTCCTTCCGCCAGTGCCGCGCAAGGTCCGCTGACACAATGCCCACACGGTCCGAGGTGCAGAGCTCTGGGATCTGCGTGTGTGCATGCGTGTGTGTGTGTGTAAAATGTGTGTGTGTGTGTGTGTGTGTGTGTGTTCAGGAACCCACTCCACCTGCGCGTGCGTGAGCGGTGCGCTGCAGGAACCCACCCCACCACCAGCGGCTCTGTCCGTGTGCACGCCAGTGACCCGGCCTGCTCTCCTCCCCCCCCCCCCCCACACACACACTCGCCCCCCGCACAAAAAAACAAGCGTAATACGTCATCAAATGCGTCCGGCGGACTGTAAAATCGACCCCACCTGCGTATGCTTGAGAGGAGCGTTGTAGCCCGCCATCAGCAGCGGCGACAGCCACAAAAACGTGAGATAAGACAGCAAGCCTAACTACCCACTGACCATCCATGCATGCGCTGAACTGGCCTGATCTCTCACACACACACACACACACACACACACACGCGCGCACCTGTGCGTGCTTGAGAGGAGCGTTGTACCCCGCCACCAGCAGCGGCGACAGCCACGAGAACGTGAGGTACGACAGCAAGCCGGCCTTGGTCTCTGCGTTCTCGGCAGCTGCTCGCATGGCGTCCGAATCCGGCAGGGGGGCATAGGCCTCGTATGCGATCTCCATCTGCTTGTCTGTGTGTGTGTGTTGTGTTGTGGGGGGGGGGGGGGGGATGGGGCTGCGTGTGTGTGGTGTGTGTGTGTGTGTCTGTGTGTGGGTGGGTGTGCGTGTGTTGCGTCATATTCGGGCAGGGGGGTGTAGGCCTCGTAGACGAGCTCCATCTGCTTGTCTGTGTGTGTGTATGTGTGTGTGTGTTGTGTTGCATGTGTGGTCGATTTTACAGTCCGTCGGACGCCTTTGATGGCGCATTAGACCCTAGGAAAGAGGCCGGCAGCTGTCAAAATTAGACCCCTAGCATGCCATCTGCCATCATGATTGCTGTGCACGCGGTGCGTGTCTCAAAACAGGCGACAAGGAAGTCAGCCAGCTCGTGCCAAAACCTGGGGTTCTCCTGGCCTGGCCGAGGATTCATAAACTCCCGCATCCGCTCATCTAAATCGGCCTCCTCGGGGCGAGGGATGGACCGAAACAGGCTGTGGGCCTGCACCCGTGCCTCTTCATAGGCAGGGCACTCAAATACCATGTGTGCCTCATCCTCTAGCCCACCGCATAGGCAGCACGCCCGCTGGCTGCGTCGCTGCCTCTGTCCCGCCACGGCGTAGCGCCCCCGCTCTATCTGCAGCTCATGGAGCCCCATCCTGAACCTAGCTAGAGCCGTGATCCGGGCAGCACTGTTCAGCCCTGAGCTCAACAGGGCCGGTGGCTCGCTGTCGCTACCCGCCATCCACCGCATGTAGGTCAGCATCTTAAAGCCGCGCGACCACTCCTCAGGTACATCACGCACGGTAGTGCCGCTCGGCAGCGCCGGTGTGCTTGTCGCGGCGGCCAGCCACGCCGCGGTCGCCACGTCCAGCAGGTTGGTGATGCGTACCGGTCCCTCCTGGTCCCACGCCAGGGTGTGCCCCACAGTTCCGAGGCACACCTGCAAGCGTGCCGCCCAGCACGTCCCCCCCGCTTCGGCCAGCCCCCAGCTCTCCCGCATTGCATCTTTAAGCAGGTCACCGTCAGGCCGCCCCCGCGCCTTATCCCAAAAGCGCGTCGCCTGGCGCAGCCAATCTGCCGCCAGCGGCCGCCACCCCGCCTCCCGCGCCAAAATCCCCAGTTGCTGCCCGTTGCTGCGGACTCCTAGGGACGCACGGGTAAATTGCAGAAGCACTTCCTCCAGGGTGCGCCATCCGTCGCGTGCGGCCTTAGCGCCCCTCCCACTCCTGCCTCTCTCCCACCGTCCGCCCGCCCCGGCAAACACGCCCCCCCCAGCATCCGCCATCATCGCAGGGCCCCACACCTCACACCCGTAATTTAGCACAGGCCGTACTTGCGTGTCGAACAGGTGGGCCTTAATGCCAATATTGTTAAGGCGTATTATATAGCATCTGCGAGTTAGCGCGTATCTGGTGCGCTGGCCCCTAGAGCGTCGGGTGCCCACGTCCCCCCCCACTGCCCGCCGGTGGTGAAAGAGCATGCCCAGATATGGGAACTCGTGTGTCATGGGTAGATCTGCTCCTGCAAACTTCAGCGTTACCCTCCCCCCTGCCGCCCCGACTGGGCAGAACTGGTCATTGAACACCACCCCTTCTGACTTCTTAACGTTTACTGTTAGTGCGCGCGTGCCGCAAAAGGCGTGCAGAGTATCTAGCATGCGTTGAAGCGCTTCGGGCGACTCTGCCAGCAGCGTCAAGTCATCAGCGTACAGCAGCAGCCGTAGTAACCGCCCCGCCATCTCCACCCCATCACCCGGGAGCTCTGCGTTTAGTACTCCCTCCAATGCGTCAATAAAAAGCCCAAACAGCAGCGGTGACAGTGGGTCGCCTTGCATGACCCCCTTGTGTGAAGGAAACGCGGGTCCCACTTTCCCATCGATGCGCACACACATTGCGGACCCATCGTACATGGCAATCAGCGCCGCCATGAACTCCCCATGTACCCCCAGGCTCCTTAGGCACTCCCAAAGCAATGGGCGGTGCACGCAATCGTAAGCCTTCCTGAAGTCAATAAAGGCAGCGTACAGCGGTTTGCGCTGGAGGCCGCTCTTCTCAATAAGGTGTTGCAGGATGAAGGCATTATCTGGGGTCCCCCTCTTCTTCCGGAAGCCTGCCTGGCCCCGCGCCCTGTACCCCTCCCGTTCTGCTAAGGCGTCCAGCCTGTTCATAAGCACCAAGCTGTATAGCTTGGCGAGGGCATTCCCCACCGCGATCCCTCGGTAATCGTCCCGCACGTCTAGGCTGCCTTTCGGCTTTGGCACCGGCGTGGTTGCCCCCAAGTGCCATGCAGTCGGGTACCCCTCACGGAAGACCCGATTGAGCAGGTGTGTGATGGGGCCAGCGAGCAGGTGCTCCTCATCCACAGCATCCGTTGCATCGCCCCCTCCGCCGCCCTAGCCCATGCCCTCTGATAGAACTCTATCGGCATGCCGTTTACGCCTGGGGCTTTGCCCGCGTCCATGCCCATCAGTGCCGCATACACCTCCGCCTCAGTAAATGAATTATTTAGCGCTGCCGCCCGCTCCGTGGCCGTCGTCGTGGGGAGGGCAAACGGGGCCCCGTGCCCATGGTCAGTGGCATCATCCGTGTTAGTCGTATTAGTCGTATGAGTCGTATCAGTGGCGTTAGCATGGTTGTCCCCCAGCAAATCCCTAAAATAATCTGTCCACCCCTCCACGTCCCTCAGACCGACCGCCTGGCCAGGCAGTTTCACCCGCTGCCAAAACCGCCGAGGGTTCCCCTTCCTGTCCTCAATCAGCTCGGTGTGTTCCCGGGCCTCGCTCGCGCGGCGGGAGCGCCGCGCGGTCCGCCTATAGGCCTTCCCTGCCTCTTTGGCGGCCGGTGACTGCGCCCCGTGCGCTCGTTCCGCTTCCCGGCACGCGCGGCGTGCGTCCTTGCACTCCTGAGTGTACCATATGTTGTGTGGTCGCACCCCCCCGTCCCCGGTCATGGGCCGCACCAAGACCGCACCCACCTCACCCGACGCGTGCAACGCCCGGGCTGCCCGCTCGACCGCGCCCTCGAGGCGGCTGAGCTCCTCATCCACCGTCGGTGCCCCCCGAGCTCCCAAAACGTCCGTCATCATCCCCCCCAGGAGCTGTGCGTACGCCCCCTCGCCCCCCTGTGGCCACCTAAACCTGGCCGGCGTTTCGCTCGGGGCGCCGGCCTGAGCCGCAGGTACCGCAGTAGCGGGCTCATAAGTAAGGGTCAGTACTACTGGTCTGTGGTCAAACCTGCCCCCGCCTAGCCTTGGTGGGTGTTGGTCGTGCACATGTAGGGTAGTGCCCGGCCGTGGTGCCCCCGCGCCACTAAAGGCGAGGTCAGGGGACGCCACAAAGTAGTCGACCAGACTACGTTTTTCCTGCCCCAGTGCGTGGTAGGTGAGGGCCCCATGCTCATCCCCCGGAAGGCGACCATTAAGGATAACCATTCCCATGTCCCAGCATAACTGCAGCAGGCGCTGCCCATGCGCGTTGTGCACGCGGTCAGCCGACTCTCTCGGCCCCACCTGCCCTGCCTGCGCGATGTCGCCCTCACGCACCGCAGGGGCGGGCCCCCCATCCCCCCTGTCCCTATCCCTATCATCCTCCTGCCCTGTGCGTGCGTTGAGGTCGCCCAGCACGAGGACCTCCCCCTTTGCCCGGTACTTAGAGATGCCCTCTACCAGGGCTGTTATGTGTGCCTCTACTGACAGGTTCCCCCCCTCGAGCAGCAGATACTTGGATTTCGCGTGGGGGATGTACGCGGCGCACGCGTACACGTCCCTAGCGCCCGTGATCCTAAACCAGAGCATCCCAAGCTCGGGCACATCCCGAATAACGCTGACCTTCCCCGTAACAGCATGGCTAACATACAGCGCAACCCCCCCACTGTCTGATTTGTGGGGGCGCTGGCTGCATGCGAGGCATTTGAATCCTGGGATGGCAGGTGGGGGCTTACCGGAATGCCCGGTTTCGGTGAACGCCACGACGTCCGCGTTTGCCTGCAGCCACTTGGTGAGGGTGGGGTGATTGTGTAAGAGGTCATGTCCCCTCATAATGTTCCAGTTCATGATCCGCAGGCCGCTCAGCTGGGGGGGAGCGTGGTCACGCCGCAGCCCCCCGGGCCCATGCCCCCTCCCTTGCCCCCGTCACCCGTGCCGTTCTCGCCCTTGTCCCCGCCCCTGTCGTCGCCGCGGCCGCCCGCCGCCGCCGCCGCCGCCATTGCTGCGACCGCAGCCGCGACCGCCCCCGCCGTCATTCCCGCCCCCGCCCCACCTCCCCGCATTGCCATGCGCCTCTGGCTCTGGTGCTCGGCATACGGCAGGTGTGGGAAGATGGCACAGCCCGGCCGCCTCATGTTCGCCGTGCACCGCGGCAGGAGCATGCGCGCGCGGATGAACGCCGCATGCCCCTCGTTCGCGACCGTGAAGACCACCTTGCTCTTGTGGTCGTTAGCAAACATGACGCGTGCCTGCACCACGGTCACGTGGTGCGGCCCCAGCAGCGTGGTGAGAGCTCGCTCCGTGCCGCGTGCGAGCGCGTGGCGAGCGTCGCTGACACGCTCCCGCACCACCACGGCGAACGTGAGGCCCCCGCCGCTCACAGCCGCTGGCAGCGGTGGCGGGCCCGGCGGCTGCGGCGGCCCAGGCAGCTGCTGCTGTGCTGCCGGCACTGGCTGCGCGACCGTGACTGGCGCGCGCGCCGCCACCGGCACCTGCCGGCCCGCCGCCTCCCCCCCCCGAGCGGCTGCCTCCAGCGCCTGCACCTGCTCCGTCAGCGCAGCCACCTTTGCTGCCATCTCCCTGGACTTACCCTGGTCCACATGGAACTGGGCCAGAGCCAGCACCTCGTGCTTCTCCATGCGCCCCATGCGCTCATCCAGATCGGCCACCCCGTCCTTCGCCACGCTCAGCTCTGGCACAAGGCGGAGGAGGGGCCCAAAGGCCAATTCGGCCTGGGCGAACTTGCTCGTGATGCGCGCGTCCAGGGTCGCCACCGCCGCGATGACCCCCGCCACCCGCGCCTCCGTCTCCGTCACCCGCGCCGCCAGGGCCGCCATGCCCCTGCTGAACTCCTCCCGGATCAGATCCCTCTGCTCCGCAAACTCCTCGCGCAGGAGTTCCCATCCCCCTGTGCATCGCCGCGCTGGGGTCGGGCGGTGGGATCCCCATGTGCATCTCATCGTGGTCGGCGGGTGCCCGGACTGGGCTGGACATCGCACTGCTCGGCACCTCCGCGTTGGTCGCCCCACGCGTGCCGCGGCCCGGGGTGAGGAGGCAAGCGCGGGGGGAAGGGGTCCCCGCGACCACCATGACCCCCTCCATGCTCTCCTCACCGGCCCCCGCGCCTCCCGCCGCCGCAGCAGCATCCGCAGCAATGGCAGCCATGCCAGCGCCCAGCGCCATCAGGTTGAGGTTGTTGAGGTCCTTCAGCGTTTTACTCCGCGTCCCCATCGCACGAGGCGGCGATGGGCGCAAGGCCAGTTTGCGCATCTGGCTGCGTGCCATTGGGCTAGCTAGCATGTACACGGTGTGTGTGTGTGTGTGTGTGTGTGTGTGTGTGTGTGCGTCTGTGCGCATGCCTGGCGTCCAAATCGGGCAGGGGGGCATAGGCCTCGTAGGCAAGCTCCATCTGCTTGTCTGTGTGTGTGTGTGTGTGCGTGTGTGTGCTGTGTTGCATGTGTGGGGGGGGGGGCATGGGGTGCGCATGTGTGGTGTGCGTGATGTATGCGCGCGTGTGCGTGTGTGTGTGTGTGTGTGTGTCAGGGCTGTACAAACGGATCCGATCCGGATGCCGATCGTCCGAAGACAGAAACAGCGGATGGCGCGCGTAACGCGGCATCCGATTTTCCGGATGCCGACGCTCGGGCTGGAGGGCCCGCATCCGGAGCGCCGGATGACGTTCCGACTCCTGATCCGCTTTGTTTTAACCCAGTGGTTAGCCAAAGTGGGAAACCCATCCCGCCCGGGGTCAAATCCCATTAGAAGCATATCTTTTTGGGCTGGAACACTTTTAGGCAAGTCAAAATCCAAAAGAAATCCTCGCTAAGCTGCTGCAAATCCCTGTTTCGCTGGCTCAGTGCGTCCAGAATCACGTTCTTCTTTCTTTCTAGGGGCAGCTAAAGGCTTGTAGTTTTATCTCGAGAGGTGTGTTGACATCCAAAACGAGGGCCACTTTTGAGGTCACCCTCGACGATGGGGTCACTGGTACTGAGCCGGTCTTTGTGGTAGATGAGGACAACGACTGGGTGCGGCCACGCACGAGCGCGCAGAGGGCGCAGACGACTGAAGTAAATATCTAGAATTTCTACTTGGAACCACTCAAGAGTAGTTCTTAAGATTAAGAGCATGTATACCGAATAAACACGCTTTGTACATAAATACAGATTGGCAACGGGAATGAGCAGGCTTTGTGATGGGTTAATGAAGAGAGGGAGACGTAGGAAGAGAGATAGAGACACAGGGCGGACACAGGCCAGTGTTAAAAAAAACCGTCCACACTTTTTCACAATTCCGGACGGCCAGCCAGACCCCCGTGAGCGGTCTCCCGGATGCCTTCGCCAGACCCCGTCCGATTTTCCGGATCCCAGCCGCCCCCCCCTGTACGGCCCTGGTGTGTGTGTGTGTGTGTGTGTGTGCGTGGCGTCATAGTCAGGCAGGGGGGGCGTAGGCCTCGTAGGCGAGCTCCATCTGCTTGTTGTGGAGGCGGTGGGTGGGTGGGGAGGGGGGAGGGGCTTGTGTGTGCATGTGTGTGTGTGTGTGTGTGTGTGTGCGTGGCGTCATAGTCTGGCAGGGGGGGCGTAGGCCTCGCAGGCGAGCTCCATCTGCCTGTTGTGGAGGCGGTGGGTGGGTGGGAGGGGGGAGGGGCTTGTGTGTGCATGTGTGTGTGTGGGGGGGGGGGGGGGGGGGGGGGCGAGCTCCATCTGCTTTTCTGTATGTGTGTGTTGTGTTGCATGCGTGTGTTGGAGGGGATGTGTGTGTGTGTGTGTGTGTGCATGAGTGTGTGTGTGCATGCGTGGCGTCAGAGTCGGGCAGGGGGGCGTAGGCCTCGTACGCGAGCTCCATCTGCTTGTCTGTGTGTGTTGTGTGTGTGGTGGGGGGGGGGGGAGGGAGGGGATGTGTGTGCGTATGTGTGTGGTGCGTATGTGTGTGTGGGGTGTGGGGGGGCATCATATTCGGGCAGGGGGCATACGATTTGTACGCACGCTCCATCTGCTTGTCTGTGGATGCGGGTAGGGGAGGGGTGGAGGAGGGGGGGCTTGTGTGTGTGTGTGTGTGTGTGTGCGTGTGTGTGTGTGTGTGTGTGTGTGTGTGTGTGTGTGTGTGTGTGCAATCAGATTAGGGCAGGGGGCGTGGGCCTCGTACGCGAGCTCGATCTGATTGTCTGTGGAGTATCTCTCTATACACATGCCTTACCAGCCGGGAACCAGCACAGCGTGGGGCAGCACTTGAAGCCCACTTAGGCGAGGTTCAGAGGCCTAAACCCTTGCCTCCAGACCCCCCCAAACCCCCCAAACCCCATCCAAACCCGAACAAGACAAACGTCTGCCTCACCAGCCGGGAACCAGCACAGCACGCACAGCGTGAGGCTGCACTGCAGCGCAACATAATCGACATAGCAGAGGCCTATTAGGTTATAAACCCCAGACACCTCCCCCCCCCAAAACGTGTTTTCAACACATGTATGACGTGCCAGCCGGGAACCAGCACAGCGCGCACAGCGTGAGGCCGCACTGCAGCGCAACATAATAGACATAACAGAGGCCTAACACCCTGACCCAGACCACCACCCCCAAACCCCCCCAAACCCCACCCAAACCCCCAAAACACAGACATCTTCCTCACCAGCCGGAACCAGCACAGCGCGCACAGCGTGAGGCTGCACTGCAGCGCAACATAACAAAGCAGAGGCCTGACACCCCCTGACCCAGACCCCCCCCAAACCCCCACCCAAACCCCACCCAAACCCCCAAAACACAAACATATTCCTCACCAGCCGGAACCAGCACAGCGCGCACAGCGTGAGGCCGCACTGCAGCGCAACATAACAAAGCAGAGGCCCTAACCCCCTGACCCAGACCTCCCCAAACCACCGGAACCCCACCCAAACCCCCAAAACACAACACATTTGCCTCACCAGCCGGGAACCAGCACAGCGCGCACAGCATGAGGCCGCACTGCAGCGCAACATAACAAAGCAGAGGCCTAACACCCTGACCCAGACCCCCCCCCAAACCCCCCAACCCCCCCCCAAACACATTTGCCGCACCAGGCAGGAACCAGCACAGCGCCACAGCGTGAGGCCGCACTGCAGCACCACATACTAGACATAGCAGAGGCCTATAAGGTTATAAACCCCAGACCCCCCCCCCCCCCCCCCCCAAATGTGTTTTCAACACATGTATGACTTACCAGCCGGGAACCAGCACAGCGCGCACAGCGTGAGGCCGCACTGCAGCATCACATACTAGACATAGCAGAGCCCTATTAGGTTATAAACCCCAGACCCCCCCCCCCCAAACAAAACCCCCAAAACGTGTTCTCAACACATGTATGACTTACCAGCCGGGAACCAGCACAGCGCGCACAGCGTGAGGCCGCACTGCAGCATCACATACTAGACATAGCAGAGCCCTATTAGGTTATAAACCCCAGACCCCCCCCCCCCAAACAAAACCCCCAAAACGTGTTCTCAACACATGTATGACTTACCAGCCGGGAACCAGCACAGCGCGCACAGCGTGAGGCCGCACTGCAGCATCACATACTAGACATAGCAGAGCCCTATTAGGTTATAAACCCCAGACCCCCCCCCCCAAACAAAACCCCCAAAACGTGTTCTCAACACATGTATGACTTACCAGCCGGGAACCAGCACAGCGCGCACAGCGTGAGGCCGCACTGCAGCATCACATACTAGACATAGCAGAGCCCTATTAGGTTATAAACCCCAGACCCCCCCCCCCCAAACAAAACCCCCAAAACGTGTTCTCAACACATGTATGACTTACCAGCCGGGAACCAGCACAGCGCGCACAGCGTGAGGCCGCACTGCAGCATCACATACTAGACATAGCAGAGCCCTATTAGGTTATAAACCCCAGACCCCCCCCCCCCAAACAAAACCCCCAAAACGTGTTCTCAACACATGTATGACGTACCAGCCGGGAACCAGCACAGCGCCACAGCGTGAGGCCGCACTGCAGCACCACATACTAGACATAGCAGAGGCCTATTTAGGTTTTGAACCCAGACCCCCCAACCCCCCCCAAAAAAAAATCAACACAAACAAACAGGTCTTGACGTACCGGCCGGGAACCAGCACAGCACAAACAGCGTGAGGCCGCACTGCAGCGCAACATAGACGAGGTACAGAAGCCTAAACCGCAGACCCCAGACCCCCAAAATCCCCCCACCCCACCCCACCCCACACGAAAGACAAACCCTAAAACATACCACATATACATATGACCCACCTGCGGGGAACCAGCACAGCGCGCACAGCGTGAGGCTGCACTGCAGGGCAACATAGACGAGGTACAGTGCAAAGAAATAGTCGACAGAAGGCGCGTCGGTTACGAGGATCCTGTGTGGTGCAAGTGTGTGTGTGTGTGTGTGTGTGTGTGTGCCCGTATGTGTGTGTGTGTGTGTGTGTGTGTGTGTGTGGCGTATGTGCGTGTGTGCATGTGTGTGTGTATGTGCGTGCGTGTGTGTGTGTGTGTGTGTGTGTGTGTGTGTGTGTGTGTGTGTGTGTGTGTGTGTGTGTGTGTGTGTGTGTGTGTGTGCAAGAGTTGTGGTACAGTGCAAAGAAATAGTCGACAGCAGGCGCGT
>VFSX01000008.1:892500-947500 GCA_016618255.1 Chlamydomonas sp. UWO 241
GTGCGTGTGCGTGTGCGTGTGTGTGGTGCGTGTGCGTGTGCGTGTATGTGTGTATGCGTGTTTTTTGTCATTATGTGAGTGTTGGATATGGGGGGTGGGGGCGCATCAGGGCCCTTGGACGCATGCAGAGCATGCATGGCGTGCATGGGGCACCTGGTAGCGCGATCTCACGCCAGCGTAGCAGCGTGTCAGGTGAGCCACAACGATGAAGATGCAGGTGGTGTGTGCGAGGCCTGGCGCGTGGTGGATGTGCGTTAGAGACCAGCGCGGGGGGGGGGGGGGCAGATATTCTTGACAAAAAAAAGGGTTGGATTCTCACCCAGCACCGCGAGGTCGATAAAGCAGGGCGTGAAGGCACCCAGGTCGTTTTTGAAGAACGAATCAATTGTGAGGTCCGCCCTGCACAGAGACTGCAACGAGTCGCTGGTCCCATCGTTCAGTGCAGACCACAGGCCACTCAGATGGTGCCAAGCCATGTGGCAGCTATGCGAACGCCGATGCGAGCGATCTGGGCGCGATGACCAGGGGGCCCTGGCCACGCAATGTTGGTGTGGGGTGGGTGTGGGGCGTTTTCTCCCGCCATCGAGAGGCAAACAGGGGGCACATCTCCTCAACACCTCAACTTTAAAGTCTTCCAGCAGAGAAAGGACTCGAGAGAGGTCCCGTCTGCACGTCTCCCACCCGCTCGTCTCCCTTGTTACGCCTGCCCGCTGTATACTGAACCCAACCGTAACGGGCGCACGGGGGTGTGGCGCGGCAGGCGCAGAGCGCCTGTAGTCAGTGTGGTTGTACTTGGCTGCAGTTAGTCTTGCGGGCGGTACAGGCGCGCAGCAACAGGAGCAACATTTTGGGGCAGCCCCTTCGAATCGGTCGGCAGTTCAAGGCAGACAGACAATTCCATCTCCACAAGTGCCATGGCTCAGGCGGGGGCACTGAGCTGGGCATCAACCACTGGATATTGCGCATTGGAAACTATTGGATGGGAGCGCTGTTGGAGAGTCGCACTTTGATGTTGATGATGATGGATGTTACAGCCAGGGGGGATCCCTAAAGGCGTGCGTAAGGCCGTGCTCGGCGCGTAAAGCCCAAGCACATTACTGAGATGGCTGGCGACTCGTTGTAGGGGACCCCCACTCTGCAAATAATGTGGGCGCACCCCCGGGTCCCACACCGCAGCGACAGCAATTGCTTGTTGAAGATCTTTAAAACAGCAACCGTCTTTAGGTTTGGTATAGTAGTCCCACCCGCAGGACATGCAAACAGCCGCCATATAGATCCCGTACTGTTCAAACTTCGAGCGCGGTTCTTCTAAATGTTTGTCCGCGCGGGCCGTCAAGGCCCGCATTACAAGTTGTGTCAGCGGGTGTTATGTGTGCACCCGGCGGGCCCATCAGTGCCTGCAAGCAACGCACACACCCGCACAGGTGGCTGCACGTGCGTGCGGCAAGCGTGTCGTGCTGCCCGGCAGCTCACAGAACGAGTGTGCACGTGCACACTCTAGGCAGCTCCCTCAATCCCACGCCCCGAGGGTGCGTCCTGTAAACTGTAAACTGCAAACTGCACGTGCACAAATGCCGGCTGCGCCACGCGGCTGCCTCCCCCCCTCCCTCCCTCCTAGACTCCACAGCGCCAGTGTCTCGCTGGTCATGCTGGTTCCACCAAGCACCGACACACGAGCGAGCCCTTGGGGTTGGCTGCCTGGAGCTCTTTAACTAGACTCGCCCGGAACCTGCACACCCTCATTGTGCAGCAGCTCCACTCTTGAAGTCACCACCCGGCGGCACTTTGAGCACAGAGCCGCCCCTGGCTACCCCACCCCACCCCCGTCAAAAAACACCGGTTTGAATTTGATTGGTAGCTAGCCTCGTTAGGCAGCTCCCTCGATCCCACGCCCCGAGTGTGCAAAGTGTGAATTGCAAACTGTACATGTAAACTGTAAACTGTACATGAAAACTGAGCTGTCCACCAGCTCGGCGCCGTTTACAGTTTACAGCTCGGCGCCGGCTTCTCCCAGCGATCGCCTCGTCTGTCACGCCGCTGCCACACGTCGTGCTCCACCCGTCTGCAGCTGCTGCCATGCGGTGCCACCGGTGCCGCCTCCAAGCACGTCTGCCAACGCACCAGGCCCCAGGTGCTGCAGCAGGGCCGCACGCCGAACGTCAGTAGCTGTAGTACACGTCGTCGTGATAGTAACCGTCTTCGTCTTCGTAATAGACGTCGCCACCATCGCCGTGGTCGTCCAGATGGTGCTCCATGACTTCAAAGCACATCTGCAGCACAGCTGCGGCTGCCGCACGCGGGTCTTCTGAGGACCCCTGAATCGCCACAAGATGCGACAGAGCCTGAATGGCACCATCTCCGGTGGCGATTTCGATCTGGTTCTCAGCATCGTTGTCAGCCAGGAGGAACAGTGCCCTTGCAGCTACCTCGCGCATGCCTACCGAGGACCCCGGCCCCAGCAGTCGCAACAGAGCCGGAAGGGCACCGGCGGCTGCGATTGTGATTTTGTTGAGAGCATGGTTAGCAGAGAGGCTGCACAGTGCAAATGTCGCCGCCAGGTGCACGCCTGGCGAGACTCCAGGCTGCAGCACCCGCACCAGAGCCGGTGCAGCGCCAGCGGCGGTGATGGCAGCCTGGTTCTGAGCTTGGCTGAAAACCATGAAGTGCAGAGCACCTGCTGCTTCCTCCTGTGCGTCTTCCGTCGACCCAGGCCCCAACAGCCGCACCAGAGCCGGAATGGCACCAGCAGTAGCCATGGCGACACAGTTCTGGGGATCACGGTGGGAAGCAAGGTTGCGCAGAGCGCCAGCTGCAACCGACTGCACGCCTGCTGAAGACTCGGACAGCAGCCGCACCAGAGCCGGAATGCCGCCAGCGGCAGCTATGGCAGCCTGGTTCTCAGCCTGTTGTCTGGAAGCAAGGTTGCACAGTGCACCTGCTGCGGACTCGTGCGTGTCTGCCGAAGATTCAAGCCCGAGCACTTGCACCAGCGCCGGAACGACACCAGAAGCTGCGTGTGCCGTCCTGACCTCTTCATTTCGGGATGATGCCAGGTTACGGAGTAGACCTGCTGCTGCCGCATGCGCGCTTGTCGAGGACTCTGAACCCAACAGCTGGACCGCAGCCGGAATAGCTCCGGCGGCGGTGATGGCGTCCTCAGTCTGAGCGGTCTTGGAAGCCAGGTTGCACAAAACACCCGCTGCTGCCTCCTGCACCCTTGCCGAGACATCGAGCCGCAGCAGCTGCACCAGGGCCGGAATGGCAGCAGTGACGGCGACGACGGCCTGGTCCTCAGCGCCACTCTGGGTCAGGTTGCACAGCAGAGATGATGATGCCATCTGCACATCCGCAGACGATTCAGGACCAAGTAGCCGCAACAGAGCTGGAACGGCACCGGCGGTTGTGAGGGCGGCCTTGTTCTGAGCGAGGTTGGAAGTCAGGCTGTCCAGTGCGAATGCAACTGCTGCATGCACATGGTACAGCGAATTCGGGCCCAGCAGATGCACCAGAACCGGAATGGCGCCAGCAGCAGTGATGGCGGTCTGGTTGTGAGCATGCTCGGATGCGAGGTTGCTGAGTACAGCTGCTGCCAGTGTCTGCATAACGCCAGAGGGTTCAAGCCTCAGCAGCCGCACCAGTACGGGAACAGCACCAGCGGCAGTGACGGCATCCTTATTGAGGTCGGCAGCCAAGTGGAACAGCGCCCTTGTTGCTGCCACCTGCACGTGTGTCGAGGACACAGGCCCCAGCAGCCGCACCGGAGTCGGAATAGCGCCGGCGGCTGCGATGGCTGCCTGGTTCGGACAGTGCCCGCGCTGCGGCCTCCTGCACGTGTGCCAAGGAGCGAGGCCCCAGTAGCCGTACCAGAGCCGGAATGGCGCCAGCGGCGGCGATGGCGGCCTGGGCCTGATCTCCATGGTCGGAAGCCAGGTTGTGGAGTACGTGTGCTGCTTCCGACTGCATGCCAGCTGTGGACTCGGGACCAAGCAGCCGCACCACGGCTGAAATGGCGCCTGCGGAGACAAACTCTTGGAGTGGTCGACCTTCCTCAGCGATGTCTGCCAGCTCTTCTAGCGCAGCTGTCCGAAGGTCAGGTGTCATACTGGGCTGGAGCTCGTGCACCAGGCCTTCGAGCTCGACCGAAGCCGGGTCTGCCAGCTGGGTGCAGGTCAGCTTCAAGTTGTCGACCTGGCCGTGAAGCTCGGGGTTGCAGCCACGGAGGTCGAGCTTGCGAAGGCTCAGGCATGCCTTCAGGGGCGCAAGGCTGGTGACTGCACCACTGCCAGCCAGCCACAGCTCCCCGAGCGTCTCGCTGCATGCTGTGAGCGGCTTCAGATCTGCCACGTTGACACACGGCATCCGCAGGCACACCAGCTTCACACAGCTGCGCACGGCGTCGATGGAGCACAGGGCGCCACAGCCACCGACGTCGAGTGTGCGGAGCGTTGCTCCCAGATTGCCGCTGAGCGTCGTGCCCCACTACGAGGGTGGGTGGTACCCGCCACCAGCCTGCACATCCAAGAAATGTGCATGCACACAGGTCAGGAGGCATGGGTGCAGATATGTGAAGCAGTCCTGCTTCAATGTGAGAGTGTGCATGCGCGAGGGGTTGCATGCTGGAGTGGTGGTCGGTGCGTGCGTCTATGAGCTGTCGCATGCGTCGCGACCAGCATGGGTGCAGCTGTGTCTCCTGTATGCGCGTGTATGCGAGGGATCACACCATCAGTAGGGACAAGCGTGCATGGGCCATGCGTGCCCATGCTAAGCGACCATGCAGAGCTGCATGTGGGCCGCTCACCTGGCGGATGGTGAGGCTCTCCAGGCGAGACAGCGGCGCAGTTGCGAGTGGCTTCAGGTCCGAGGCTTTGGCCACGGCCAGCAGGGTCAGGTGTCGGACGGCGTGCCAGCGCGCGAGAGCAGCGGCCAGCTTCGCAGCGGCAAAGCCCGAGGCAGGGCTTGACCCCACCGCAACCGCCCCATCCACCTGCCTCCGCATGGCCTTGCTCACAGATCGCAGGGCGACCTTGCTCGAGGGGTCCATCCAGCGCCACAGCTCGACCCACAGGTCCTGGGACAGGAGCACTGCATGGGCCGACGCTGACGCGGCAGACGCGACGGCAGCCGACTCGGCCTGAGCGGATCGGTGGGTCTGCATGATGAAGATGCAATGGTTGTGGAAGTTGTGTGTGGGGGGGAAGTTGGGGGGGTGGGAGCTAGTTGGATCGTGGCTGGCTAGCTTTATTGCTGGCTTAAGCCTTTCGTACATTGTGTTTTTATTTAGAGTTTAGGCACTCCCGCTTGTTCTTGCTCAACGCGACGACAACGGCGCTGGGAGGCCGTGGCGGCGCCGGTGAGCGGGGTGCGAGGAGGCCAGTCGGCATCACACGCGGCGCAGCAACTGCACCCTCCAGGCGGTGGCACACTTCCAGAACATGCCTGCTGGCCACAGGGGCAGGCCAGGGTGGCAGAGCGCGATTGATTGGACAGATGCGACTGAGCGGACACATGACAGATGTCACAATGGAGGTCCTCGACAGGACGCCTCCTTCTTCCTTCCTGCTGACCTAGGAGTCAGAACTAGCCTAGATCTCACTACTGCTTCTGCTGAGTTCCCTGTCGTCCCTATCATCTGAGCTGAGAGCTCGAGTTCCACTCCCCCGCCTGCGCTCGAGACGCTTTATGCCGCCTTAGATTTTGCAAGTCTGCCCCCCCCCCGGGTCACTCCCACAGCGGTTGCCTGGTGCTGAGCACACGTGTGTGCGCTCCCGGCGCCAGCTCGTGCACCTGACGACTGCTCTCTCTCTCTCCAGTGCTCCTCCTCGCACACACACACACACACACACACGTCCGTCCGCCCACGCGCCTCGCGCGTCATGGGCCGCACCACAGCCGCTCTAGTGGCGCGAGGCGACACGCCGCCCGCGCCGCCCCTTCCCACGCCTGCTCACTCCACCACAATGCAGTCGTCCTCGGCGGGCGCGGGCGGCGCGACGGGCTCGTCGGCCGCCGCCTTGCTGGGCGTGTTCGACGCCGTCCTGGCCGCTGCGGCGCCGGCGGCTTCGGCGTCCGAGTCTCCCGACTTCTTGGGGACCGCCCGGAAGAAGCTGTTGATTTGCCGCTGCTGGTTCTTCTTCGTAGGGTCGAACTTGGGGAACGCGTGCGGCGGCGACGACGCGCTGGCGCCGGCGGCACCGCCCTCGGTGGACGTGGTTGCGCGCTTCTTGGCCGACGGCTGCCCGTCGCCGACGTCCCCAGCCGCGCGCTTGGGCGCGCCGCCGGCGGCCGAGCTCGACCCGGCGGCGGCTGAGCTCGAGCCGGCCGCCTTTGGTGGCCGCGCCTTTGGTGGCTGGCCAGCCGCCGCGACCGCGGCCGCCGCTGGCGACGCGAGCAGCCCGAGGCCGCCGTACGCCGCTGTCGGCTTGCCCTGCCCGCCCGAGGCGCCCCCCGCCGAGGCTGCGCGCGGCGGTGCGGGCTCGGGGGTCGGCGCCGGCGGGTTGAGCGCGTGTGCGTGCACCACCTTGATCCGGCGCGCGAGCTCGCCCACGAGGTGCGCCCACTGGGGCGGCGGCAGCGCGTGCGGGCGCGGCGTCGGCGCAGCGTCGGCGAGCGTCGGTGGCGGCAACGCCGGTGGCGGCGCGGCCGCGGGGTCGGCGCCCTCCACGGGGGGAGGAGCGGCTTCCGCGAGGCGCACCTTGCGCGCGTGGTCCGCGGTGAGGCGCGCGTGATCCGCGGTGAGCAGCTCCAGCAGCGCTGTCTGCGGTCGGGTGGAGGAGGGGGAATGGGGGTAGGAGGGGGATGTCAGATCAAGAGGGCACGGCTGGGCAGCCTGGCACCAGAGAACCGGAACCCAACCACAAACCCACACAACCCAGAAACCCGGATGCCCCCCTAACCAAAAACCTGGATGCCGCCCTACTCACGCCCACCCACCTGCTGTGCCCCGCGCCCCGCCCTCTCGGGGGTCTCGTGCAGCCCCATTTTACCGCTAAAGGACCCCCGGGGCTCGATTAACGGAGGCGCGTTCTCGTCGCCGAGCCCTGGACCCAGCAATGCGGCGCTGCTGGTGACGAGGATCTCCGTGCCGCTGACGAGCGGGGTAAAATACGACTGGCCCGGCTCCTGCTAGACTGCCCCTCGGTGGAACACTTCAGGAGCGGCTTGCCCGGCGCTGCCATGGCTTGGCGAGTAGCCGCGGCGCTGCCGCGGCCCGTGCTGGGAGACGGCCCTTATCCTCCCCCCATGCAGGACGCCATGCGGCACCGATCTCGACGAGTTGATCGACGAGCGGAGGAGCTGGCGCCCGTCAATGCATGCTGGACATTGGTCAAGATGGCTGCCCGTGGAGGCGGGCTACCATCACGGCTTCAGCGGTGGCGACCGCCGAGGCAACACAGAGTAAATCCGCTACACCAATCGCAGCGTTCGTCACCGCGCTCATCCTCGGGGTCGCTCGTCTGCCGGTGACTGGCGTTGGAAGGTCTTCAGGCAGCCTCCATGACAACTCTGTCGTCCATGCACCCCTGGAGGGTGGGACCTGGCCATGCATGAGGCATGGGGCGCCGGCTGAGCCCCATGCAAACGAGAGCTGGACAGCCATGCACTGCCAGGCGGGGACCGTTCCAGTCAGCGCCAGTCGGCTCTGCCGGCTTGACTGGCCACAAGGCCACTACTGTGACCCTGAGGAAGGTCCTCTCCTATATGCTCCTTGCCAGACATGTCTCTCAGAGACCGCTGTTTGGGGTAGTCTAGCCGGCGGGAGCGGTAGTCTATCGGCCGGGAGCCGGCGGTACTCTAGTACTTAAGTGTGCTGGAGTATCGGCGGGTGTCTCTAGTAGAAGAGTAGCCTGCTTAGCTGGAAACCCCGTGTTACTTGTTACTTGTTACCCCAAACCCCAGAACCCCCAAACCTAGCCATACACTGCGAGGGGGAGTAGGCACCGTACATTGCTGGTTTAGACGCACCTGCTTTGCGTCGCGCTCCGCCCCCTCGAGCACCTTGTACAGCTCCATTCTACCGCCAGAGGGACCCAAACCCCAGAACCCCCAAGCCTAGCCATACAATGTGAGGGGCAGTAGGAACCGTCTATTGGCGTTGTAAAACCCACCTGCTTCGCCTCGCGCTCCGCCCCCTCGGGCACCTCGTGCAGCCCCATTTTACCGCCAGAGGAACCCAAACCCCAGAACCCCCAAACCTAGCCATCCACTGCGAGGAGGAGGCACCGTATATAACCGTTTTGAAACCCACCTGCTTCGCGTCGCGCTCCGGCCCCTCGGGCACCTCGTGCAGCTCCTCGCGGCGCCAGTCGCCCGCCTCGCCCCACCCGGAGTCGCCGTCGAGCGCGGCGTCGGGCGCGGGCACCACAATGTCTTTGAACCCGAGCGAAGGGTCGTCAAGGATGGCCTCGGCGACCTGCATCGAGTGAGCGTCGCATGGGTCATCACACGGAGGTGGGTGCAGGGGAGGGTGGGCGTCGGGCGCGGGCGCGCCACGATGTCTTTGGATCCGAGCGCAAGGTCGTCGAGGATGGTCTCGGCGACCTGCATCGAGTGGGCGTCGCATGGGTCATCATACGGAGGTGTGACACACAGGCCGTGAAATCCATCATATGGGTGGGTGGGATGGTGGGTGGAGGGGAGGGTGGGCGTCGGGCGCGGGCGCGCCACGATGTCTTTGAACCCGAGCGCGGGGTCGTCGAGGATGGTCTCGGCGACCTGCGTCGAGTGAGCGTCGCATGGGTCATCAGCCCCGAAGCATCACCAGCCCCGAAGCAGCGCGTCTGTCGCCTCGGTGCCCCTGCTACCAGAGACACGCCCACCGCCCCTTGACCGCCCCTGCCCCTCTTATCGGATGTTGCCAGAGGCACGGACCAAGTGCCACCTTCCACGCACCTTCTTCAGCCCCGCCATCCCGTGCTTCGCGCAGCCCCTCGAGAAGCGCGTCGCCCCCCCCCTCCCCCCCTCCCATAAAAACCTGTCAAGAGACGCGCCAATCGCCCACTCGCCCCCCTCCTCGAGCCACCTTCAACGCACCTTCTTCAGCCCTGCCATCCCGTGCTTGGCACAGCCCCTCGAGAAGCGCGTCGCCCCCCTCCCCCCTCCCACAAACACCCGCCAAGAGACGCGCCGATCGCCCACACGCCCCCCTCCTCGAGCCACCTTCCACGCACCTTCTTCATCCCCGCCATCCCGTTCTTCGCGCAGCCCCTGAGCAGCGCGTCGTCCATCGCCTCGGTCCACCAGTGCGGCATCTGGCCGTGCATGCTCTTGGGGCACCGACCGTTCTTCCACCCAGCGAAGCGCTGACCCTCGGGCAGCTCCGCGGCCAGCAGGGCCTGAAAAGAGGGTGGAGAGAGTTGGGTTAGATGACCATGACCGGTGTGTGTCAGGCTTGTGTGCATGGCGTGTACCCTCCACACCCCACCCTCACCCTCCACACCCTACACCGTCCCCACGCACCGTCAGCTGCCCCCCCTCCTGCAGCTGCTCCCACCGCCATCCACACCCTCCACACCCCACACCATCCACACTGTCCACACCCACCGATAGCTGCCCTGCCTCCTGCAGTTGCTCCCACCGCTTAGCCGCCGCAAACGACTTGTTGAGGTAGCGCTTCATGTTTTCTGGCACGAGGACCTTTGGGGGGGGGGGGGCAGATTGGAAGGTTAGATGGTGCCATCAGAGCAACCATCAGAGCAGAGCCATCAGAGCAGCCATCAGGGTAGCCATCAGTGTAGCCATCAGAGCAGAGCCATCAGAGCAGAGCCATCAGAGCAGCCATAAGAGCAGAGCCATCAGAGCAGCCAATAGGGCAGCCATCAGAGCAGGAGGGTGGTGCAGGAGGGTGGTGGCAGGTCGGTGCCAAGGCAAGTTGGTGGGGGGCAAACGATTTGTTGAGGTACCGCTTCATGTTCTCAGGCACGAGGACCTTTGGAGGGTGGGAGGGTAGATGGTGCCATCAGAGCAGCCATCAGAGCAGAGCCACCAGAGCAGCCATCAGAGCAGCCATCAGAGCCGCCATCAAAGCGCAGCATGGCACGCACGCACCACGGCTGCTGCGGCAGCTGGGCACGTCCCGCATGCACATGGTCGCCAGCATCAACTCCACTATGACCACTAGGATACATGCATGTGCAGACCTAAGGCCATACGGCTAGGACCTCCCTTCAGCCTCCCATGCCTGGCATGACTAGCCTAGTCATCTAAGACTAGCATGACACACTCACCACGGCTGCTGCTGCGGCCGGGCACGTCCCACGTGCGGTCGCCAGCATCGCCTCAACCATCAGTGCCGTCACCTCTTCCTCCGTGGGGGGCGCCTCGGCGGCGGCAGCGGCGCCAGCGCGCTCCACTGCGGGGGGGGGAGCGATCAGTGTTTGGGGTTGATGATTGAGGGCGCCGGCGCCAGCACGCTCCACGGCGGGGGAGTGCTCCGGGTTCGGGGTTGAGGGTTTGGGCTGATGCGCCGTGCCAGCACGCTCCACTGCGGGGTTGTTTTGAGGGTTACGGGTTTAGGATTTGGGGCCAGTTTGGGGCTGAGGGCTCAGCTTCGCCTCAACCACATGCGCCGCCTCGGCAGCGGCGCCAGCGCCAGCAAGCTCGACTGCGGGGGAGTGTTCAGGGTTATGGGTTAGGGTTCAGCACCGCCTCGGCGGCGACAGCGCCAGCACGCTCCACTGCAGGGGAGTATTTGGGGTTTGGGGTTGACGATAAAGGGTTTAGGGGCTCGGGTTTAGGGCTCGAGGGTTCAGCATCGCGGCCGCGTCGGCCGCAGCTGCAAGCTAGGGGTCTGACAGCCGCAATCGTGATGGCAGACGGCAGCTAGGGGCCTAACATCGACAGCCGCCGGCCGCTGCCAACCTAGTGCGCGCAAGCACGGGTCTAGGCACGCCACAAAAGGAAGGACGGACGGACCAGAGGGCGTCCCACGGACTCTATATAATCGACCGCACCTGTCCCGACACCGTCGACGTCCATCGCGGCCGCGGCGGCGCGCTCGGGGCTGGCGGCGCGCGACGGCGCGGCGCTGCCGGCAGCTGCTCCGGTGCGCTCGACGGCGAGCGGGTCGCGTGCGCCGAGGCGTGCAAAGTGGGCCGCGCGGAGCGCCGCGGCGGCGCGCAGGCTACGCGTTCCGTCGGCCGCCTGCGTGTGCGTGTGTGCGTGTGTGTGTACCGGGGTCCAGGGTTCAGCGCTGTACTGAAGTTTATCAGTAAGGTGCTCGGGCCATACGCACCGAGCACGGTCTTATACGCCTTGAGAGGTGTCCCTGACTGTAACATCCATCATCATCAGTTTATGGGTGTAGGGTGCAGAGTGGGACGCGCGGCGCGCAGCGCGGCGGCGCGCACGTTGCGCGTGATGTCGGCCGCCTGCAGCGCGTGTGTACCGGGGTTCAGGGTTCAGCGATGCTTCTCATCCCATTCCCCGCCCAACCCACCCAACCCACCCTCTTGATGAGCGCCGCGACCGTTTTCCCGAGCGCCTCCACCCCCTCGACCGCCGCCTCTTGCACCCGATCTCGGCCACACATTGGCCGATTTAGACGCGTGAGAGCCCGTTGGAAAGCCCTCGACGAGCACTACACACTACACAGACAAACATAACACGATGGCGCGCGCCCATCCCCGACCCACCATCTTGATAAGCGCCGCGACCGTTTTCCCGAGCGCCTCCAACCCCTCCACCGCCGTCTCTCGCAGCCAATCTCGACCACTCATTGGCCGATTCGGACGCGTGAGGGCCCGTCGGAAAGCCCTCGACGAGCACCACACACTTCACACACACTACACGATGGCGCGCGCCCATCCCCAACCCACCATCTTGATGAGCGCCGCGACCGTTTTCCCGAGCGCCTCCACCTCCTCGACAGGCGTCTCCTCGGAGAGCCCCGAAGGCTTGGCGTCGACGAGCGCAGTCCGCAGCTCATCCCACCTGTGTGTGTGTGGGGGGGGGGGTAGGGTTTGGGTGGATGTGTGGGCAGCTGCGGGCCTTGGAGAGCCCTGATGGCTTTTTTATGGCTTCGCATCGACGAGCGCAGTCCGCAGCTCGTCCCACCTGTGTGTGTGTGTGTGTGTGCAGCTGCGGGCCTCGGAGAGCCCCAAAGGCTTGGCGTCCACGAGCCAACATCGAAAAGTGGCCACCTCTTGCCAAGCTGTGTCCACACTGAGCACCCTAGAAAAGTGGCAGCAGGCAACACGTGCAATCTATTCATCCATCCATCCATCCATCAAGCAAGTGAGCCGACTCACCGTCCGACGCCCATCACGAGGAGCTTCTCCTCGAGCGCTTTCGTGTCGCGCCGCATCCACACGCGCTGCTTCGGGACCGCCTTCACGGGGTGTTGGGGGGGGGGGGGAGTGCAGAGTCGAGGGGATGCTGGACGCGTGTGGTGCGTGTGTGTGTGGCGGGTGGGGGTCGCGCCGCATCGACACGCGTGCTGGTTGGAGGCCGCCTGCGCTCACGGGATTTTCGGTCAGGGATCAGGAGGCGCTGGGTGATGGGGGGGGGGGGGGCTCTCTCTCTCCCCTTGCGCTTGAGCCACAACGTACTAGGTCTCTGGGTCACACATTGCGCGTCTATGTGTCACACCTTGCGCCCCGGCTTCTCCTTCTCCCCTCCTGCCGCGTCATCCATTTCGAAGTCGCTGTCTGGGCCGTCCTGCCCGGGTGCGAACTCGTCGTCCGAGTCCCTGAAAAAACATGGGGTCGCGGTGCGGTTACGTGTTGTCTTGGGGTTTATAAGTGGAGATTGTCACGGGGGTGGGGCGCGTGTTGTAGGACCCGTCCGGTACTGCTTTCTAGGGGTTTTGCAGGGTGCGTGGTTGTTGTGACTCGGGTTTTCAGGGGGCGCCCAGGTCGGCGTCCTGGCCGGGCGCGAACGCGCCGTCTGAGTCTCTGAAGACGCAAGGGGCGGGGAGGGGGTCTTGCTTCAGGGCGGGGTCGGCAGTACTTTGCAGGGGTTGTGCAGGGCGCATGCTTTAAAGCACATAAATAAGTGACTAGTGTTTTCAGGGGGCGCCCAGGTCGGCGTCCTGGCCGGGCGCAAACGCGCCGTCAGAGTCTCTGAAGAGGCAAGGGGCGGGGAGGGGGTCTTGTTTCAGGGCGGGTTCGGCAGTGCTTTGCAGGGGTTTTGCAGGGCGCTTGGTTCATGTGACTCGGGTTTTCAGGGGGCGCCCAGGTCGGCGTCCTGTCCGGGCGCAAACGCGCCGTCCAAATCCCTGAAGACGCAAGGGGGGAGGGGGGGGGCGTGTTTTAGGGCGGGTTCAGCACTGCTTTGCAGGGGTTGCGCAGGGCGCGTGGTTTGTGTGACCAGGGCTCAGGTCGGCCGTCGTGCCTGGCCGGGCACGAACTCGTCGTCCGAGTCCCTGGACAAGCATGGGGTCGCGGGGCGGTCGCGTGTTGTTTTGGGGGGGTTATAAGTGGGGATGTGAGGGGGGGGTGTTGTAGGGCGGGTTTGGCACTGCTTTCTAGGGGTTTTGCAGGGCGCGTGGTTGTGACTAGGAGCTCCTAGGGCTCAGGTTGGCCATCTTGGGCGGGCGCGAACGCGTCGTCAGAGTCCCTGACGAGGCAAGGGGCTGGGGTGCATGCTCAGTTTTGTGTAAGGGTGGACCTGGAAAGCCGATGTTACCCCACTCACCTCCCACGTCCCTTTGCCTTGCCAAACAACGCCGCCTTGCCTGCCACGCCGCCAATCGTGTAGTCGACCTTGCACACACACACACACACACACAGTGTGCCACACCCACCTTCCGCGCCCCTTTGTCTTGCCAAACGACGTCGCGTTGCCTGCCACGCCGCCAAGCGTGTAGTTGACCGTCGCACACACACATGCACACACACACGCGCCCTGCTCCTTCACCCACCCACCTTCCGCGCCCCTTTGTCTTGCCAAACAGCGGTGCCTTGCCTGCCACGCCGCCAGACATGTCGTCGACCTTGCACACACACACACACACACACACACACACGCGCGCGCCCTGCACCTTCACCCACCCACCTTCCGCGTCTCTTTGTCTTGCCAAACAACGGTGCCTTGCCTGCCACCCCACCAAGCGTGTCGTCGACCGTTGCACACACACACACACACACACACACACGCACACGCACGCACACACACGCACGCACACACAGTGTGCCACACCCACCTTCCACGCCCCTTTGTCTTGCCAAACAGCGGTGCCTTGCCTGCCACGCCGCCAGGCAGGTCGTCGACCTTGCACACACACACACACACACACACACACACACACACACACACACGCGCGCCCTGCACCTTCACCCACCCACCTTCCGCGTCTCTTTGTCTTGCCAAACAACGTCGCCTTGCCTGCCACGCCGCCAAGCGTGTAGTCGACCGTTGCACACACACAAACACCACCCACCCACCCACCCACCCACTCACACACGCACACACGTGTGCCCTGCTCCTTCACCCACCACCCACCCACCTTCCGCGCCCCTTTGTCTTGCCAAACAACGCCGACAAGCATGTCGTCGACCGCCGCACACACACACACGCACACACACACACACACACGCACACACGCACACACACACACGCTCTCGGCCAGGCCAGGAGAACCCCAGGTTTTGGCACGAGCTGGCTGACTTCCTTGTCGCCTGTTTTGAGACACGCACCGCGTGCACAGCAATCATGATGGCAGATGGCATGCTAGGGGTCTAATTTTGACAGCTGCCGGCCTCTTTCCTAGGGTCTAATGCGCCATCAAAGGCGTCCGACGGACTGTAAAATCGACCACACGCGCACAGAGAAGGAGAGATCGTTACAGAGAACTCTGCACGGCAGACCTAGATAGGCTGTTTCTGGTCATCATTGAGGAGATTCCATTTGGAGGCGGGTGACCAACCGTGCGCCAACAAGAGGGTGAATAACCTCATTCAAAAAGCAGTGGGGGAAAGGGGCAAATGCGGGTCACTGACGGCTGTGTTCGTCACTCCGCTTCGACTGAGTTTAAACTAGGTCTCGGCAGATTGACCTCCACAGTTGTGGAAATCTCGCTAAGAGGATCCACTCGGGTGTGACTCGCTTGGACAAGAGGTCCATGAACTCGGGGTGCTTGGAGATGTCGCGTTTGAAGTTGGAAAAGTGGGTGTTTGCGGAGGAACGGAACTTGACGGAGTGGGCGAAAAAGTCGCCGGCGCTGAGCCGGTAGGATGTGATGGCGCCGCCGGCATAGAGCGAAGTCATGTCCGGTCGGCGGTACGCAAAAAGGGCGGCAGTGGGGGGGTATATGATGTCGGGAGGGAGTGGGGGGGGAGAAGGGACGGGCGGGTGTGTGGAGATGGAGGGGCGGGGGGACGGGGGAGGTGGGAGGCGGCGGATGAGGGAGCCGATGAACGTAGCACGGTGCTTGTTGATCGTGTCGATGATGGGGAACGTACAAGGGGGGGAGGCATGCATCGTGGTGGTGGAGGTGTGCTCTGTGGTGTGAGGAGGGATGCCCTTGATGAGGCGGAGGAAGCGGTTGTGGGTTACTTCAAGTCGGTGGATGTGGGCCTTGTTCAACGTCCATGTCTGGCAGCCATACAGTAGGGCAGAGATCACAAAGGCGTTGTAGAGGTGGATCTTGGTAGTGGGAGAGATTGAGTTGGAGTTCCAGAACCGGGGAGTGAGACGGTTGAAGGCGTACCAGGCACTTCCGATCCGGCGTGAGATCTCTGAGTCGAGGATGTCGGAATCAGACGTGTTGGGAGCGTCATCAGAAGGGGCGGCGGGGGAGGACAGAATACTTCCCAGGTATTTGAACTTGGAGGTGGAGTGGACCAGGTGGGGGGTAGATGAGGAGTTGGAGGGGATGGTGATAGGGGCGGAGGGGACGGTGTGGGCAGAAGGGTGGCCGAGGGATTGTGCCACGGTTTTGTCATAGTTGATCGCAAGGGCCAGGTCTGAACAGATGCGGTCGAGGAGGGTGAGCATGGTGCGGAGGTCTCCCTCGCAGGGGGCGAGCAGGGCGATGTCGTCGGCGTAGAGAAGGAGGGGGAGTATGGTGGTCAAAAGTCCTTGCGGGACTCAGGAGTGTACAGTTTTCCGTCGATCATGTAGCCAATTTGAATGCCAGCGTTGGTGAGCTGGGCAATCAGGGACCGGACAACTGTGTCGATGTAGACATTGAAGAGGAGGGGGGAGAGGGGGCAGCCTTGCTTGACGCCAGCTTTGAGAGGGAAAGGGGCGGAGTATGCACCGTTGACTCGGGCTCTGGCGGTGGCACCAGAGTAGAGGCTTTCGATGCGTGCAAGGAGGGCAGGGTGCGCGCCGCGGTGGAGGAGGGTTTTCCAAAGGGCGGCGTGGTTGACACTGTCGAACGCCTTGGACAGGTCGACGTAAGCCACATGGAGGGGGGCGTGGGCGCGGTGTGACTCCTCTTGGAGGCGTCGTAGGGTGAAGATGGCATCGGAGGTGCCACGGCCCGGACGGAAGCCAAACTGGGAAGTGTGGAGGGTGGGCTCCAGCTGGAGCTTGAGGCGGTTGAGGAGGATGTGAGTGTAGACCTTGCCAGCGACGGGCAGGAGGGAGATGCCGCGGTAGGACTTGCTGCGCGTGGGTGGGCCCGAGGATGCGCCCTTGTAGAGGGGGCAGATGTCTGCTTGGTTCCACGCGGCGGGGATGGAGGTGGTGTTCCAACAGGTAAGGATGATCTGGTGGAGGGCGGTTGCGGTTGCGGTGCCGCCGTGTTTGAGGAGGGGGGAGGTGATGTCGTCAGAGCCGGGGGCAGAGTTCCTGAGGGATTTGATCGCGGAGACCACCTCGCTCAGAGAGGGAGGGGAGGCAAGGGGGGGAGGAGGGGGGAAAGGGGAGGGGGGCGAAAGTGGAGGAGGAGGAGGGAAGGGGGGGGAGGGAGGGACGGGAGGGGAGGAGGGGGGGAGGGGGGAGGGGGAGGGGGGGAGGGGAGGGGAGGGGGAGGGGGACGGAGGCGGAGCGGGGGTAGTGTAGGAGGAGGAGGGGGAGGGAGACGGGGGCGGTGCGGGGGTGGTGGGTGTGAAGATGAGGTGGGAGGCGAGGGTGGCTTCGTCGACTTCCGAGCGGAGCGGAGTGTGGAGGACACGGAAATATTCTCCAAACGCGTCTGCCACCGCCTGAGCTCCAAAGCACAGGTGGTCGCCGACACGGAGGGCAGGGAGGGCGGCGGAAGGGGGGCGGTCGACGAGTTTGGACAGCATGCGGTGGGCGGAGTGGGGGTTGTTGTCGTCAAAATCGTGTTGCACGCGTTGAGCGACACCGTCCCAGTGCTTGTTGGTGGCGCGTGCGATGGCGGACTTGAGCTGGGCAGTCATGCGCGCCTCCTTGGGGGCGTCACGGTTGCCAGTCAGTGCACTGTCGGAACGCATGGACTGAAGGTCGTGGGCGAGTTTGAGAGTCTCGGGGGGGAGGTAGAAGTGGATGGGGACCTCGCGTGGGCGGGGGCCAAGGGTGGATCTGGCCGCTGAGTGGATGGCCGCGGTGAGGTGGCTCGTCATCTGGTCCAGGGTGGGGGGGGTCGGGGAAGGGGGGAGGGTGGCGAGGGCCTCCTCGACTGCTGCCGCGAAGTGGAGCCGCGTGTCAGGGTCTCGGAGCAGGTCGGTGAAATAGCGGGAGGGCGGAGGAGGACGGCGGGAGTGGGTGATGTTCCAGGCTCTGGAGAAGCGGAAGAGGATGCGCGCGGTGACAAGGGCGTGGTCAGAGCGGGCGATGGTGTCAAGTCCCCGGGTCTTGGGGCATCGTGCTCGCACGTCTTGCACGGAGCCCAGGTGAGGGCGGCGGACGAGGATGTAGTCTGGGATGTTGCAATCCTTTTGGGTGTTGCTGTACCAGGAAAATACGCTCGAAGGGGGATGGGGGAAGAAGGTGTAGGTGACGGCAAGATTGTGGGCGGCACACAGGTCGAGAAGCCGGTGGCCGTTGTCACTGATGCCAGGTTTGTGGTGGAACCCGGCAAGGGGGGAGTAGGGAGGGAAGAAGGAGGAGGGGCGGTGGAGGGGGGGGCAGGCGTACGGACCCACCGACGGGTGGGCGTCGGGGGATGCCGCTGTGATCTTGGCGTTGAAGTCGCCTAGGACCAAAAGGAAGTGGTTTGAGGGGGTTTGGGAGAGCACGTCGCGGTGGAGTTGTTCGTAGAACGCGTCCTTGGCGACTGCGTCATCCGCGGCGTCTGTGGGGGCGTAAGCGATGACTGCGGTGACGGGAGGGGCGCCGGCGGGGCGGAAGCGTAGGACGAGGATGCGGTCGCTGAGTGCGGCGTAGCCGCCCTCTTTGAGGAGGAGCTTGGCGGTGTCAGGGCTGAGGAGGGCGCCGACGCCGTGGGTGTGTTTGGTCCCACCGGACCAGATGAAGTGGTAGCCATTCTCTTCGAGCGGCTGGCTACCGGAGCCGGGGTGCACACACACACACACACACACACACACACACGCGCGCGCCCTGCACCTCCATCCACCCACCTTCCGCGCCCCTTTGTCTTGCCAAACAGCGTCGCCTTGCCTGCCACGCCACCAAGTGTGTAGTCAACCTTGCGGCGGCTGCGCGGCACGTCGATCACGTTGGACAGGCCCGCCTTTGCGCGCGCCTCCTTCTCTCGGAAAGCCTGCTCAGAGCATGTGTGTGTGTGTGTGTGTAGTGTGTGTGCGAGGGCGTGCGGTGTACGCGTGTTTTGTGCGCGTGCGTGCAAACGGTCAACTGTCGTTCACAGTGGCCTGCTCTCCCTGCGTGCGCCCCTGCGCCAGTGTTTCCGTCCGTCAGCCACCCGCACCCCGCGACAGTGCATTTGCGGGGTGAGATTGTTGATTTCCACTACGGCGCCGTCCACCCTGGTGCCGATTCGGGCCGGCGCTGCGGGGTGGGACTGCGCGGATTTCAACCCCGAAAGTGTGCAGAATGCCATCACACATTTCTAGCAATAAACGCCCCCCGGCAGAGTGCCATTGAAGAAGTGGGCACGAGCCCGGGGAAAACCGTCCCTTTCCTCACATCTGTAGCGGAGCCACTGACATGCGCCGCTTGCGGCATGAGCTGTGCTAAGTACACCGGGTCGCTCGGCCCATCTCTCTCTCACACACACACTCGCGCACACACACACACACACACACACACACTCAAGCACACACACACTCGCACACACACACCTGCGCCGCCTGCGGCATGAGCTTTGCCCAGTACTCCGGGTCGCTCGGCCCCACGCCGCCCGTCTCCTCGTGCACAAACGTCGCAACGCTGAACGAGTTCCCCGCCTTGCTGCCGATGGAGCGCTTCTCGGTGCGCGACGCGAGGATTTGGTCAATATTTTCGCTGGGCAGGGGAGGGGGGAGGGGGCGTGTGTGCGTGTGAGAGAGAGTAAGAGAGAGTAAGAGAGAGAGAGAAGAGAGAGAGCGTTGACGGTGAACGTCGCGACGCTGAACGAGTTTTCAGCCTTGCTGCCGATCGAGCGCTTTGCTGTGCGCGACGCGAGGATTTGGTCAATGTTCTCGCTGGGCGGGGGAGGAGAGGGCGTGCGAGTAAGCGTGCGTGCGTGTGTGCAGAGAAAGGAGTCCCTGGCCTTGCTGTCGATGGAGAGGGCCTCCTTGGTGCACAACGCACGCAAGGGGAGTTGGTCGATGGTCTCGCTGTGTGTGCGTGCGTGTGCGTGTGTGTGGAGGAACGGGGGGAAGAGGACACGAGATGCCCATGGAGAGAGCCTCTCGGTGCGTGACGCGAGGATTTCTTTGATGTCCTCGCAGGGCGAGGGAAGATGGGGAGAAGATGGGGCGTGTGAGTGCGTGTGCCAAATCGTGTGGTGGCGAGGGAACGAGCGCGGCGCGGGGATTCGGTCGATTTCCTCTCTGGCACGCGCCCTCACTCACTTCAGGAACTGCGCGCCCGCTGCGTCCCCCGACTCTCCGCCCGCCATCAGCGCGTGCGCGCCGTGCTTGAGCAACGACACACACACACACACACACACACACACACTCACGCACACATCCTCACTTCTGGAACTGCGCGCCCGCTGCGTCCCCCGACTCCCCGCCCGCCATCAGCGCGTGTGCTCCGTGCTTGAGCAGCGACGCGATGCGTGCGGAGTCCTGCTCCGGGTCGCCGCTGTCGCCTCCGCCGCCAAGGATGGCCTCGTCCAGGCCTGCAAGCACGTCGCGGGCGTGGGCACAGTATGTATTCGTGTATGTGATGTGTTTGTGTGCCGGACCGCACATGGAAGGCAGAGAACACCGCCACACACACCCCACACCTCCATACCACTTACCGTACTTCTTGCTCGCAGTGCTGAACAGCTGCTCCTCGTACGTGTCCTTTGAGATGAGGCGGTACACGGTGACCTCCTTCTCTTGTCCAATGCGGTGGCAGCGCGCCATCGCCTGCGGTGCGGGCATGGTGGTGGGGTAAGCGACAGAGTCGGCGTGTGTACGTGCTTCACTGGTTGTGTGTGTGGGAGAGACACAGCCACACAGCCAGAGAGAGAAAGAGAAAGGGAGAGAGAGACAGAGAAAGAGAGAGAGAGAGGAGAAAAAAAAGGAGAGAACGGCACATACCGAGAGAAGACACACCTGCAGGTCGCTCTGCAGGTTCCAGTCGCTGTCGTAGATGATGCACGTTTCGTGGTTGCATGGGCGTGCAAGAGAGAGAGAGAGAGACACACACAGAGAGAGAGAGAGAGAGAGAGGAGAAATAAAGGAGAGACCGGCACATACCGAGAGAAGACAGACCTGCAGGTCACTCTGCAGGTTCCAGTCGCTGTCGTAGATGATGCACGTTTCGTGGTTGCATGGGCGTGCAAGAGAGAGAGACACACACATACAGAGAGAGAGAGAGAGAGAGAGAGAGAGAGAGAGAGGAGAAATAAAGAAGAGAACGGCACATACCGAGAGAAGACAGACGCACCTGCAGGTCACTCTGCAGGTTCCAGTCGCTGTCGTAGATGATTCACGTTTCGTGGTTGCATGGGCGTGCAAGAGAGAGAGAGACACACACACACACACAGAGAGAGAGAGACAGAGATAAAACACGCACACACACACACACGCACACACACGCACCTGCAGGTCGCTCTGCGGGTTCAGCTCCTGTCGTAGATGATGCACGTTTCGTGGTTGCATGGGCGTGCAAGAGAGAGAGAGACACACACACACACACACACAGAGAGAGAGAGAAAGAGAGGAGAAATAAAGGAGAGAACGGCACATACCGAGAGAAGACAGACGCACCTGCAGGTCGCTCTGCGAGTTCAGTTCCTGTCATGGATGACACAGTGGTCCTTGGGACGGATTCAGCAATTTATGATTATTCCGCTTTTTCCCGTTTTTTTTTTCCGGCACAGTTATTTTTCCCGATTTTTCCCGGCACAAATATTTTTTTCCCCGAGCCGAAAAGCGGAAAAGCGGAATAGCCTACAAAGCAATTAATAAAAAAAATCGGCTCAAATTCCGCCCCGAGCGGTATACTGCCATAGCAAGGATCACTGGGATGACGACCGTTTCGTGGTTGCGTGGGCATGCAAGAGACAGAGAGAGACAGAGCGAGAGAGACAGAGAGAGAGACTAGGAGAAAGAGAGACACAGAGAGAGAGAGAGAGATGACACACACACACCTGCAAGTCGTTCTGCGGGTTCCAGTCGCTGTCGTAGATGATGCACGTGTCGGCGACGGTGAGCGTGATGCCCTGGCCGCCCGCGCGCGTTGACAGCAGGAAGATGAAGCTGTGCGGTTTCCGGGAGGAAGTTTGTGTGCGTGTGTGTGTGCGTGTGTGTGCGTTAGTGTGCGTGTGCAAGGGGGGGGGGCAAGCAGGTCGGGCCATGATGGGCGAGCGTGACGCCCTAATCCCCCGCGCGCGTCGACGACACGCAGGAAGATAAAGCTGCACGGTTTCGGGGAAGTTGGTGTGTGGGGGGTGGGGGGGGGGGGGGGCGTGCATGGGGTGGGTCGGACAAGCAGGTCGGGTCATGGTGTGTGAGCGCGATGCCCTGACCGCCCGCGCGCGTAGAGATCAGGAAGATGAAGCTGCGCGACTGCCCGCTCCCCCTCCACACACACACACATGGTCTAATACGCCAACACCGACTGCCCGCTCCCCCTCCACACACACACACACATGGTCTAATACGCCAACACATGGGCGGTCGACACACGCGCACCTCTCGTCCAGCGTCCCGTTGGTGTACCGGTCGATCGAGGCCTGGCGGTTGCGCCCCTGCCCTCCACACACATACACACACACACGCCAGGGCCGTTAAAACGGGTCCGGATCGGACGCCAAAGCCCCGAAAGGCGGCCATCCGGACGTGCGCGACAGGCTCCGAGCGGTTTTCCGGACGCCAACGCTGGGGGCCCGCAGGGCCCCGTCCGGCTTGCCGGACGCCATTTTTTGCATCCGTCCGTTTTTTTTCTCACCCGGCTCCTCTTCTCTCTTCTCCGCTGGCCCCTGGCATCCCTTGCGACCAGCATCGGATCAGTTCGCATCGCACGCTAAGAGCTGTGATGCGGAAGAGGCGCGGTGGTTGGCTCTGCTGCAGCAGATAATGCCATTATCTGGATTAACACACAATGAATTACTGGTTCTAACACCACCTCCGGACAGGCTGCGCCCCGGCCCCCGCTGCATGCATGCATGCAGCGGGGGCCATGCGCAACAACTCGTCTGGGCGAGCGTGCACTCAAGCCAGTTTTTTTTGCTACCCATGCTGTGATGAATAAGCAGGCTTTGTGATGTTTGAAGGGCTCATGAAGACAGGGAATGACAGAGACAGAGGCACTGCAAACAAAAAAAACGGGTCCACACTTTTCACACTTCCTGACGGCCAGCCAGACCCGTGTCCGGGTACCCGGACGCAGACGCCACCCCACGTCCGGCTTCCCGGACGTCGACCACCACCCTCCTGTACGGCCCTGACACACGCACACACACACACACCACACAAATGCCAACATAGGCGTATGAAACGCGCACCTCTCGTCCAGCGTTCCGTTGGTGTATCGGTCGATCGAGGCCTGGCTGTCGCGCTGTTTAACACTCCCTCACACACACACAACACACAAGTCTAATAAGCCAGCACCTAGGCGGCCGACACACGCGCACCTCTCGTCCAGCGTCCCGTTGGTGTATCGGTCGATCGAGGCCTGGCGGTCCCGCTGCTTCACGTCGCCGTCGATGCGCTCGACCGGCCAGCCGTGCGTGCGCATGTAGTCTTCGAGCACGTTCTGTGGGACACAAGCACACGAAAGTTGGGTGAGTTGGCCGTTGCACCATCATTGGTTAGATGCGCTGGACAGACTAGCCGTGCGCATGCAGTCATCGAGCATGTTCTGTGGGGAGGCAGAGGGGCATGGGTGTTATGCATATGGGCACATGGGTATGTACGTGCGTGTTCTTGTCGATGCGCTCGACCGGCCAGTCGTGCGTGCGCATGTAGTCCTCGAGCATGTTCTGTGGGGAGGCAGAGGGGGGCATGGGAATACGTAGGGACACACATGGCATACATCAGGGCGCATGGGTATGTATGCATGGGCAATCGATGCGCTCGACCGGCCAGCCGCGCGTGCGCATGGAGCCCTCGAGCACATTCTGTGGGGAGGCAGAGGGTGGGCAGAGGCGTATGGGAATACGCATGGGCGCATGGGTCTAAACGCATGGGAATGAGTGCATGGGCCATCGTGCTTGACCGGCCAGGTGTGCGTGCGCATGGATCTCTCGAGCACGTTCTGCGGGAAAGGGCGCATGGTAGTTGATGCATACCATAACATCATGTAATTAATATGATGCAGCAACAGCGTCATTGTAACGTTATAATCGACCGACCGGCGTGCTACGAGTTGGCGGGCAACTGGCTGCGCCTCTGCTCACTTGAACTCCAAAATTGAGCGACCCCCCCTCCCTCTCACACGCACACACACGCGCGCCACCCACCACCATGATTTTGAACTGCGAGAAGCTGAGCACGTGGCGGCTCTCGGCACACCTTCAACCCCACCCCTCTTCACACACCCGTTCACGCGTTCACACCCCTGTTCACACACACACACACACGCGTCACGCACCAGCATGATCTTGAACTGCGAGACAATGAGCACGCGGCGGCCCTCGGCACACCCACCCCACCCCTCTTCACACCCCCGTTCACGCGTTCACACACCCCTTCACACACACACACACGCACACACACACGCGTCACGCACCAGCATGATCTTGAACTGCGAGAAGATGAGCACGCGGCGGCCCTCAGCGCGCAGCTTGGGCAGCAGCTTCCCGAGCATGACCATCTTGCCGCTGGCTGACTCAATGAGCTCGCGCTCCTGTTGTTGGTTGGGTGGTTGTTGAGTTTGCTGGGGGTGGTTGTTGGGTGGTTGTTGGGTGATGGTTGGGGGTGGTTGCTGGGGTGGTTGTTGGGTGGCTGTTGGGCGGTTGTTGGGTGGCTGTTGGGGTGGTTGTTGGGTGGCTGTTGGGTGGTTGTTGGGTGGTTGTTGGGTGGTTGTTGGGGTGGTTGTTGGGGTGGTTGTTGGGTGGTTGTTGGGTGGTTGTTGGGTGGCTGTTGGGTGGTTGTTGGGTGGCTGTTGGGGTGGTTGTTGGGTGGCTGTTGGGTGGTTGTTGGGTGGTTGTTGGGGTGGTTGTTGGGGTGGTTGTTGGGTGGTTGTTGGGTGGCTGTTGGGTGGTTGTTGGGTGGCTGTTGGGGTGGTTGTTGGGTGGCTGTTGGGTGGTTGTTGGGTGGTTGTTGGGGTGGTTGCTTGTTTGGGGGTGGTGGTGTGGTTGTTGGTGGTTGTGGGTGGTGTTGGGTGGTTGTTGGGTGGTTGTTGGTGGTTGTTGGGTTGAGTGGTGGTGGTGGTGGGTGGTTGTTTGGTGGTGGTTGGGGTGGTTGTTAGTTGGTTGAGTGGCTGTTGGGTGGCACCGAGAGGGTAGTTGGCCAGAGCACACGCCTGGCCAGCGGTACACACACACACATACAAGCAACGGTTGGGTGCATCGTGCGGGTGCGGGTGTGCGCGCCTGCGCTTGTTCATTCGTTCGCGGCAGCGAGCCCATCCACCCGCCGATATGCCCTTGCCGAACGTCGTTCAGCGCCGGCAGACAACCACACATGCTTCACCGCCCGCGCACGCACGCACGATGCAACACCGCCATGCAACACCCGCGAACACCATGCAACACCAGCCTGCAACACCCGCGCACATGTCCTTGTCGATCATCGTTCCGCGCCGGCAGACAACCACACGTGCTCCTCCGCTCGCGCACGCACGCACGATGCAACACCAGCATGCAACACCAGCATACAACACCGCCATGCAACACCCACGCGCATGTCCTTGCCGAGCATCGTTCAGCACCGGCAGACAATCACACATGCTCCTCCGCTCTCGCAAGCACGCACCATGCAGCACGCACCATGCAACACCGACATGCAACACCCACCGACATGCCCTTGTTGAGCATCGCAGAGCGCCGGCACACGATGTCCTCCTCAAGTGACTCGCACAGGAACGGGTGGTTGCACAGTTTGCGCAGCTCCATCGCGAGGTTGCGCATCTGGGGCAGGTTCTGCGGGAGGCGTGGGTGGGCATAGACGGTGCGCTTGAGTAGCTGGCCTGACTGCGTGCGTGTGCCCTATACACTCTCTCTTTCTCTCTCTTTCTCTCCCTTTATCTCTCGTTATTCCACTTGCTCTCTTTCACGACAGAAAATAATTCCTACCTTTCTCGGGAGGGGAGGGACCTCGTCCTCTAATTCTTTTTCTTTCCCTCTCTCCTTCGTTCTCCCCCCTCTCGTTACTTCCTCTCCCTCTCTCATTCTCCCTCTCTTTCGTTTCTCTTTCTGACCCCCCCACACCCTCTCTCTCTCCTCTTTCTCTCCCTCTGCCTCGCACCTTGTTCGCCACTCCCCCGAGCAGCGCCCCGATCTGGTTCTCGTACAGCGCCTTGCGTAGTACAGATTGCAGTACAGAGGCGGTACATTTGTGTAGTACAGAGGCGGTGCACATGCAGGACGGGGGCGAGAGGGCGGGGCGTGTCAGTCATTGCGGCGAGCAGACAGGGGCAGGCGGGCTGCGTGCACGCGCGCGAGACACGCGCAAGCCCCCATGCTGATTATGGATTTTACACTCGGTGTGACACCGACCTTGTAGTACGCGCGCTGCTCGGCCGTGAGCTGCACCCACACGATGACCTCCTCCTTCTCTGGCAGCTTCTCCACGTCCTCCTTCATGCGGCGGAGCAGAATCGGCTTGAGCACCTCCTGCGGGCAGCAAAGGGCAGGGCAGGGCGAGGCAGAGAATGGGGTACTGGCTAAGGATAGCACGGCAGGCATACACACAAACACGCACCGTCTGATATATGCACACACACACACACACACACACAAACATACACGCACGCGCACCCACGTACATAAGCACACCAAAACACGCACATTGAGTTCGTCGAGAGAGAGAGAGAGAGAGAGAGAGACAGGCGCAAACTCACAGACACACAGACACGCACCGCGTGCACAGCAATCATGATGGCAGATGGCATGCTGGGGGTCGATTTTGACAGCTACAAGCCTCTTTCCTAGGGTCTAATGCGCCATCAAAGGCGTCCAGCGGACTGTAAAATCGACCACAAAAACCCAGAGAGAGAGAGAGAGAGAGAGGGAGAGCGAGAGAGAGGGAGAGACGGGCACACACGCACACACCTACAGCTCGCCGACCTCCTTCTGCATCGTCGACCTGCCGTCCCGTCCCCGAGGCACACACACCAACACACACACGCACAGAAAGAGAGAGACTGAGAGAGAGAGAGAGGGAGACGCTCATACACTCTCACATCTTTGAGTTCGCCGACCTCCCTCTACGTCGTCAACACAGCGGTCCCGTCCCGAAGCGCGCATGCACACATGCACACAGAGAGAGACGCAAACTCACACACACATACAGAGAGAGAGAGAGAGAGAGAGGCACGCACACGCGCACCTTGAGCTCGCCGACCTCCTTCTGCGTCGTCGACCCCGCCGTCCCGTCCCCGAAGCGGTTCGTGAACGTCTCGAGGTCGGGGTGCTCGTCCGAGTCGAGCAGGTTGAGCATCGAGAAGAGCTCAGAGAGGTTGTTCTGGATGGGCGTGCCGGTCAGCAGCAGCTTCCACGCAACTGAGAGCTCCTGGACGGCCGCGCGCGTGGAGCTGTTGATGCCCTTGAGCTTGTGCGCCTGAGCAACAGCAACAGGGTGTGTGCATGTGTGTGTGTGTGTGTGCGGGTGAGTCTCTCTGTCTGTCTTTCTGTCTGTCTCTCTTTCTGTGAGAGTTTGTGTCGCGCTGTTGATACCCTTGAGCTTGTGCGCCTGTGTGCGTGGTGTGTGTGTGCGTCATCGATTTGACAGTCCGTTGGACGTTTTTTTCCCACGCGACCGAGAGCTCCTGGACGGCCGCGCGCGTTGAGCTGTTGATGCCCTTGAGCTTGTGCGCCTCTATGAGCAGGGGACAGGGTGCGCGCGCACGCGCGTGTGTGTGCGAGATAGAGAGAGAGAGTGCGGCGCGCTGTGGATGCCCTTGAGCTTGCACGCCTGAGCGTGCATGTGCGTGTGCGAGGGAGGGGATGTCTCTCTCTCTCTGTGTGTGAGAGTGAGTGGGCGTCAAGCTGTTGATGCCCTTGGGGCTTGTGCGCCTGAGGTTGTGTGCGCGTGCGTGTGAAGGAGAGTGTTTGTCTGTCTGTCTCTCTCTCTCTTTAAAAGAATATGAGAGTGTGCGCGTCGCGCTTTTGATGCCCTCGAGCTTGTGTGCCTGTGTGAGGAGGGAACAGGGTGCGTGTGTGGGCACACACACACATGCACACACACACACACACACACACGCCCGCCGCAAAAACAGGCGCGAAAACACACGTGCGTGCAGGCAGCACACGCACTCAGGCAGGCATCACACACACACCTCGTCGAACACGCCCGCCGCGAACACAAACTTGCGGAAGAATCCGATGTCCTTGAGCAGCATCTCGTACGACACCAGCAGGGCCTCGACCTGTGGGGTGGTGGATTCAACACATTTCAAGTGAGAAGGGTGGATTCCACACATTTCAAGTGAGAAGGTTCCTTGATAACACATACGACACCAGCAGGGCCTGAGGATGGAGTTTACATTCGTGTGTAACGCACCTACAGGCAGCGTATTCGACCTTGCTCGGTGTATAACGCCCTAGCGCTGCATACAGGTCCGCTAGGCTCCTACACTTTAAAACCCTAAAACCCTAAAACCCCAATTCCCACTCCCCTCCCCACCTGCACATCCCCTGGCAGGAACATCTTCCCGCGGGGGCGGCCCTCGCCGAAGAATAGCTCGGTGTCCTGGATGACCTCGCGGTCCTCGGCTGTGCCAGTGTAGAGCACGCAGTTGATGTCGGTCCACGTCTGTGTCGGGTGTGTGGGAGGGAGGTGTGTTGAGTTGTTGTGCTTTTGTTGGGAGAGGGGGGGTAGATGAGAGAGAGGTGTCCCGGATGACCTCGCGGTCCTCGGCCGTGCCGGTGTAGAGCACGCAGTTGAGGTCGGTCCACGTCTGTGTCGGGTGTGTGGGAGGGAGGTGTGTTGAGTTGTTGTACTTTTGTTGGGAGGGGGGGTAGATGAGAGAGAGGTGTCCTGGATGACCTCGCGGTCCTCGGCCGTGCCGGAGTAGAGCACGCAGTTGATGTCGGTCCACGTCTGTGTCGGGTGTGTGGGAGGGAGGTGTGTTGAGTTGTACTTTTGTTGAGAGGGGGGGTAGATGAGAGAGGTGTTCTGGATAACCTCGCGGTCCTCGGCCGTGCCGGTGTAGAGCACGCAGTTGATGCCGGTCCACGTCTGTGTCGGGTGTGGGAGGTACGAGGTGCGAGGTGTGTTGTTGTTGTTGTTGTTGTTGTTGTTGTTGTTTTTGTTGTTGCTGTTTTTGTTGTTGCTGTTTTTGTTTTTGTTTTTGTTGTTGTTGTTGTTGTTGTTGTTGTTGTTGCTGTGTGTGGGGGGGGGGGCATTGGTAGAAGGAAGAGAGGTGTCCTGGACACACACACACACACACACACACACACACCTGGATCTCGCGCTGCCAGTGCCCGAGCGTCGTGAGCGGCGCGACAAGCAGGAACGGCCCGCGCACGCCGTCGATGCGGCGCATCACCTCGAGGCACGCTATCGACTGAGCGGTCTTGCCCAGGCCCTGTTTTGGCAGGCCGGGCGGAAGGGGGGGGGGGGTATTGGTCAAGAGTCGGGGAGGCGGTGCGCGGCACGCATGCAGCAGCAGCACAAAGAGGCACGTGATTGACTGAGCGGTCTTGCCCAGGCCCTGTTTTGGCAGGCCGGGCGGAAGTGGGGGGGGTATCGGTCAACAGTCGGGGAGGCGGGGCGCGGCAGCACGCAACAGCAGCAGCACGCAACAGCAGCAGCACACAGCACACATGCAGCAGCGGCAGCAAGCACCAACAGCAGCACGCATGCAACATACAGCACGCATGCAGCGGGAGCAAGCACCACCAGCAACACGCATGCAGCAGCAGCACAAAGAGGCACGCGATCGACTGAGCGGTCTTGCCGAGGCCCTGCACGCACACAGCCGGGTGTGTGTGTGTGAGGAGAGGGGCGGGCAGAGGGGCGGCGGGGCTGAGGAAGGCCGTGGCCCTGCACGCGCGCGGCCAAGGGGTGGGTGGGTGGGGCCATCAGAGGAACAGTCAGAGGAAGGCGGGGAGGGAGGCTCTGCATGCACACGGCCAAGGGGGTTGGGGTGGCAATAAGAGAAATGGTCAGAGGAATGGTCAGAGGAAGGTGCGGGGGGGGGGGGGGGGCGAGGCCCTGCACACACACGACCAAGGGGGGTGGGTGAGGCGATAAGGGGAACGGTCAGAGGAACGGTCAGAAGAAGGCAGGTGGTGGGGGGGGGGAGAGGAGGGGGAGGCTCTACGCGCACACGGCCGGGGGGCGATCAGGGGGACAGCGGAACGACCACCCGCCTCAGAACGAACACGCCGCAGAAGAGCACATGCCGGGGGGGGGGGGGGGGGACGGTCAAGAGTAAGAAGGGGGGTCGTGGCACACGGAGTGGCGACCCGCAATGAAACTCACACGCCGCAGCAGACAAGGCACGCACGCGTGCAGCAGCACGCGTGCGGCAGCAGCAGCACGCAACAGCAGCAGCACACAGCACGCATGCAGCAGGAGCAAGCACGAAGTAGCAACACGCATGCAGCACACACCAGCAGCAGCACACAGACGCAGCGACAGCGGCAGCAGCACACATGCACCGACACACAGCAGCAGCAGCACGCAGCACCACCAGCCAGCAGCAGCAGCAGCACACATGCAGCAGCAGCACATACGCAGCAGCACACAGGCGCAGCGACAGCGGCAGCAGCACACATGCACCAACACACAGCACCAGCAGTACGCAGCACCACCAGCCAGCAGCAGCAGCACACACGCAGCAGCAGCACATACGCAGCATGCACGCCGCAGCAGCACACAGCACACATAAGAGGCACACATGCAGCTACGGCACTCGTGCAGCAGCAACAAATGTAGCACGCGCCAGCCCTCCCCCTCTCTGTCAGAGCACCCACCATCTCGTCGCCCAGGATGCACGACTTGTGGGTGCGGTAGTTGGCGATCATCCAGCGCACAGACACCTCCTGCGCGGGTGCGGGGTGTGGGCATGGGGCATAGGTGTGTGTGCGTGCAGCGTGAGGGGGCATGGTCCGTGGCATGCACGTGCGTCGTCGGCAATCATCCTGTGAAGACACCTCCTGCGCGCGCGTGTGTGTGCAGCACCACAAGCTTGGGATCCATATAAAAACCCCACACCAGCACGCGCTTCGCGCAAGTGTGGGAACCACACAAGCCCCACACCGCCCTGCCTCACAAGTGTGGGACCCACACAAGCCCCCACACACCTGGTAGTCGCGCAGCGCGCGCTTCGACCGGAACTCCGGCATGTCGAACGTCTTGGCCGTGTCCAGGTGGCGCTCCACTTGCTTGGAGGCGTCCGGGCGCCGGATGCGCTTGTGGTACTCGCGGATCTTGGTCTGCCGTGCGGGGTAGGTGTGTGTGAGAGAGGGAGAAGGAGAGAGAGCGAGGGAGCGAGGGAGCGAGGGGGAGAGGGGGAGAGGGGGGAGGAGAGAGGGGGAGAGGGGGAGAGGGGAGGGGGGAGAGGGGGAGAGGGGAGAGGGGGAGAGGGGAGGGGGAGAGGGGGAGAGAGAGAAGCATAGTGAGAGAGAGAGGGTCTGATCTGGTCATCGGCAGGCATGCCCCACCTGAGCCCCCCCCCCCCCCAAAAAAAAAACACTCATGCCCCACACACGGTCTCACCTCGTCTTCGACCAGCGAGCGCTCGTCCTCCCACGTCGCGTCCCCGTAGTCGAGCCCCTTCCACCTGGTGAGAGAATGTGAGTGTGAAAGAGAGTGAGAGAAAGTGTGAGAGAGAGAGTGAGGGAGCGTGTGACGAGGCGCGTGCGCCCAATCAGGGTTCCCTTGACTATCACAAACACCTACTTGACAAGGTAGTCCAGAGAGAGAAAGTGTGAGAGAGTGAGAGAGCGTGTGACGAGGCGCGTGCGCCCAATCCGGGTTCCCTTGACTACCACAACCACCTACTTGACGAGGTAGTCCATCACGCGCCCCTGCTTCGTGTTCCTTGGTTTGTGGTCAATAACGCGCTCGACCTGCGGGAGGGGGGGGGCGATGAGAGGGGAGGGGAGGGGACGAGGTGCTGCGTGTGTGCTGCGTGAGCGCGTGCTGGTGTGTGCTGCGTGTGTGCTGCGTGTGTGTGCTGCGTGTGTGCTGCGTGTGTGCGTGCTGGTGTGTGCTGCGGTCGTATGTGGCATGACACCCACGAGCGAGCAAGCGCGCGAGCAGGGCGGGTGCGGCGGCCGCTCCACAATGCACACTCCACACCTGCGTCCACTCCTCCTCAACCTCGAAATCTTCGCCCTTGTGCAGGAAGTTGCGCAGCAGCTGCGTGCGGTTCTGGTTGTCGATCTGCTTCATCGTCACCGTCCCCAGGTTGCGCCAGCTGAGGCCTGCGTGGGAGGTGGGCGCCGGGGAGGGCAGCCAGGGAGGTAGGAGGGCGAGTCAGGAGGGCGAGTCAGGAGGGCGACGTGCATGCGTACAAGCAACGCCGCGGTTGCAAGGCCCCCTTCGACGTTTGCTGCCTCAGCCCGCCTGCCCGCCCACCCTTGAGCTTGGCGACGAACTTGTTCTCGTTGTCCGGGTCGCGCCGCACGACGCGCGACACGTGGCCCTTGGGCGCCGCGGGGGTCCACGTTGCCGCCGCCTCGCGCCGCGCCACGTCCATCTTGTCCAGTCGCGCGTCCAGGTCGCCGCCCCCAGCCCCCTCGACCTCCACCACGTCGCCGTCCTCGCCCTCGCTGCCGCCGGCGTCCGACCCGCTGTCGTCGCTGCTCGGCGCCTCGGAGGAGCTGCCGCCGCCGCCGGCGCCCGAGTCGTCGTCGGCGAGGCCCTCGCTCAGGCCCTCGTCGTCCTCTTCTATGATCGGTGCACGGCGAGCGAGGCGCTGCGGCCGGCCGGACGGTGCAGCGTTGGCAGCGGGCGGCACGGCCTTGGCCTTGGACCTGGTGCCGGCGCCGCTGAGAGCCTTGGCGACGCGGCTGCCGCCGGCCTTGGCCTTCGGCCTTGCCTTGTCGGCAAAGTTGCGCGCCTCGTCGTCCTCAGACATCTCGATCGCGTCCTCTGACCCGCTCTTCGCCTGCTCGTCCTCCGACGCGGATTCCTCCTCCCTGTGGTTGTGCACGCACGGGGGATGGTGCACACACACACACATCATGCGCGCCCATGCGTGCATGGGCGCGCATGGGCAAAGGCGTGCTTGGCATGGGACAGGCACACAGCCCTCACCGCGTGTCCGCCTCTTCCTCCTCGTCCTCGCTGCTGTCGGCCTCTGCCTCGCTGTCCGAGCCCTCCTCGTCGTTTTCGCTCCCAGCCATTTGAGCTGCAGTGCGCGCAGCAGCGGCGACAGCAGCCCCGCGCCTCTCGCGAGGAGGCGCAGTCAGCTTGGCGCTAGGCCCGGCACGCTTGGAGCGCCTCTGAGCCAGCGACTCGTCGCCATCGCTCGAGTCTGACACAACGGAGTCGTCACTGTCTCTCCTGCCGCGAACAAACCCAGCAGCACCCGCATGCGTGGTGCGTGAGGCCCCCATGTCTTACTACCACATGCAAACTAGTAGTACCTCGTGCAGAAGGGCGCTGTGCATTTTTTGGATGGACGAATTTTTGGACCTAGTTTTAGACCCACCTGCCCCTTGTGCGTGGCTGCGGCTTGGCCGCCTGCTGCTTGGTTGAACCCTTGTTGAAAGCGAACCGCAAGACGCCGTTCTTGGAGTCGCTGACCTTGCGCTGCACGTCCGAGTCGTCAGAGTCCTCCACATACACGGCGGGCGCCCTCTCCCGAAGTGCCCTCATCTGCTCTCACTGCTTCTAGTAGGGGTTGTGGCGCCAGCGGTGGCGGATTTGGTTTGATGGCGTTTTTAAAACAGTGTGAACAGCCAGAATAGCTGTCTTCTTTGGGATGGGCCGCCCTTAAGACTCGTACGACTTTTGACTGCACAATGGATGTGGCTCGACAGCAAGGCCGGCCTCCAGCCTCCTCCCGAAACTATTATCTTAAGCTTCTGATTCAGCAGCTAGGCGAAACTAGTGGCACTCGTTCTGATTGGAAGACTTTTTCGGACACGGCGTTTGAGCGTGCTCAGGATAGGGTCGGGTGGAGAGCCGTGGTGTACGGTCCGGCTGCCCCTCAGGCGCCGGCCCCTCCACCACGGCGGTCAAGTAGATTGGCAAGCGCCACTTGACCCCCTATCCCCTAGAAGCAGTTAGGACCTATTTTGGAGGCGTCGCACAATAGCTCTCCTTTTTGCTCTGGGACTACACGTTGGCAGGCAGCCGGCTGGTGGCTACCGCCCCTCACAAGTAATTGTTAGGGCCAGAACTGGACTTGGGTCTAGGCGGTGGTACTAGGACTAGAGGTAGTCTTTGCTGGAAAGCCAATGTAACTGTAACTGCCCTGAAGACCGCCCTGTAGGACAAGTGTGCTCGCACAAAACTTCCTAATAAAGTTGCGAGACTTGATTGAGTTTTGAGTGTTGACCAATGTTGACCGAGTCTAAAGACATCTTGCGCAAGATGTCGGGTCTCGGTCAACACTCAAAACTCTCACCTCTTGAGGCCGCGTGGGTGCCTGCTGCTGCCACACAACATGTACCACCACCTCACAACACAAATGCACCATACAATCCTAGGTAAGACGCGTTGGGGCTGTGTGCAGCGTAGTTCCACCGCGTGCGCCTCGTGGTTGACGGCAAGCGGGTGGCTGCACCTGCTTGCTAAGTTGCATCCTCTCCGGGGGTGTTTATGAAGGGGAGTTGGCGCCACACGCGCTCGGTGGCGGGTGTAGTGTGGTCGCTGGGTAGAGCGCTGCGGCGGGTGTGCTACCAGCCCCGCTTCTGGTGTTTTGGGGGAAGGCCTCTGGTCCCTTGATGTTTTTTATCCTTGGGCTGTCCTCCACCCACCAGAGGGGCTTTGGTGAGGGGCCTGTGGTCTGTGCTGCTGCTTGGCGCCCACCACCTGGTGTGGGTGGCGCTACTGTGGGCTACTTTTGTAGCTTGGCCTTTTGGTGGGCCTTGCGCCTGCTGTCTGATAGTCCATCTGGCATCTGTCCGCTCAATCGCTCTCTGCCACCCTTCCTGCCCCTGTGGCCAGCAGGCATGTTCTGGATGGGTGACAACACCTGGAGGGTGCAGTTGCTGCATTGCGTGTGATGCTGACCTCGCACCCCGCTCACCAGCGCCGTCGAGGCCTCCCAGCGCCATCGTCGTCGCGCAAAGCATGACACAACTGGGAGCGCCTCAACTATAAATAAAAACACAAGGTTCCGAACCACAAGGTTGTGAACCAAGTCAGCCAAAAGTCAGCGCTTGTGCCCCCCCAACTTCCAGCCCCCCACCCCACACAAGTCAGGCCACAACTACCACTTCACATCACAACAACTACCACAACCTGTCACAACCACCATCATCATGCAGACCCGCCGATCCGCCCAGGCAGAGTCGGATGCCATCGCGTCTGCTGCGTCAGCGTCGGCCCATGCAGTGCTCCTGTCCCAGGACCTGTGGGTCGAGCTGCAGCGCTGGATGGACCCCTCGAGCAAGGTCGCCCTGCGATCTGTGAGCAAGGCCATGCGGAGGCAGGTGGATGGGGCGGTTGCGGTGGGGTCAAGCCCTGCCTCGGGCTTTGCCGCTGCGAAGCTGGCCGCTGCTCTCGCGCGCTGGCACGCCGTCCGACACCTGACCCTGCTGGCCGTGGCCAAAGCCTCGGACCTGAAGCCACTCGCAACTGCGCCGCTGTCTCGCCTGGAGAGCCTCACCATCCGCCAGGTGAGCGGCCCACATGCAGCTCTGCATGGTCGCTTAGCATGGGCACGCATGGCCCATGCACGCTTGTCCCTACTGATGGTGTGATCCCTCGCATACACGCGCATACAGGAGACACAGCTGCACCCATGCTGGTCGCGACGCATGCGACAGCTCATAGACGCACGCACCGACCACCACTCCAGCATGCAACCCCTCGCGCATGCACACTCTCACATTGAAGCAGGACTGCTTCACATATCTGCACCCATGCCTCCTGACCTGTGTGCATGCACATTTCTTGGATGTGCAGGCTGGTGGCGGGTACCACCCACCCTCGTAGTGGGGCACGACGCTCAGCGGCAATCTGGGAGCAACGCTCCGCACACTCGACGTCGGTGGCTGTGGCGCCCTGTGCTCCATCGACGCCGTGCGCAGCTGTGTGAAGCTGGTGTGCCTGCGGATGCCGTGTGTCAACGTGGCAGATCTGAAGCCGCTCACAGCATGCAGCGAGACGCTCGGGGAGCTGTGGCTGGCTGGCAGTGGTGCTGTCACCAACCTTGCGCCCCTGAAGGCATGCCTGAGCCTTCGCAAGCTCGACCTCCGTGGCTGCAACCCCGAGCTACACAGCCAGGTCGACGACCTGCAGCTGACCTGCACCCAGCTGGCAAACCCGGCTTCGGTCGAGCTCGAAGGCCTGGTGCACGAGCTCCAGCCCAACATGAAACCCGACATTCGGACAGCTGCGCTAGAAGAGCTGGCAGACATCGCTGAGGAAGGTCGACCACTCCAGGAGTTTGTCTCCGCAGGCGCCATTCCAGCCGTGGTGCGGCTGCTTGGTCCTGAGTCCACAGCTGACATGCAGTCGGCAGCAGCAAACGTACTCCAGATCCTGGCTTCCGGCCATGGAGATCAGGTCCAGACCGCCATCGCCGTCGCTGGCGCCATTCCGGATCTGGTGTGGCTGCTGGAGCCTCGCTCCTGTGCAGACGTGCAGGAAGCCGCAGCACGGGCACTGTCCGAGCTAGCTTTCAGCCATACTCAGAACCAGGCAGCTATTGCAGCCGCCGGCGCTATTCCGGCTCTGGTGCGGCTGCTGGGGCCTGTGTCCTCGACACACGTGCAGGTGGCAGCAGCAAGGGCGCTGTTCCACTTGGCTGCCGATCTCAATAAGGACGCCATCACTGCCACTGGTGTTGTTCCCGTTCTGGTGCGGCTGCTGAGGCCTGGATCCTCTGGCGTTATGCAGACACTAGCAGCAGCTGTACTCAGCAACCTCGCATCCGAGCATGCTCACAACCAGACCGCCATTGCTGCCGCCGGCGCCATTCCGGTTCTGGTGCAGCGTCTGGAGACAGATTTGACGCCACACGTGCAGTCAGCAATGACATTCGCACTTAGTAGCCTGGCTGACAACCATGCTCAAAACCGGGCTGCCATCATAACCGCTGGTGCCATTCCAGCTCTGGTGCGGGGTCTGGGTCCTGAATCCTCTGCAGCTTTGCAGGCGTCAGCAGCATCGCTACTCTGCAATCTGATGTGCCAGAATGATGCTCAGGACCAGGCCGCCGCTGCAGTCTCTGCAGCCATTCCAGCACTGGTGCAGCTGCTGGGGCTCAATGTCTCGGCAAGGGTGCAGAAGGCAGTAGCACAGGCACTGCGCAACCTGACCTCCAAGACTGCTCAGATCAAGGCCGCTATTACCGCCGCTGGTGCCATTCCGGCTGCGGTGCAGCTGCTGGGTTCAGAGTCCTCGGCGAGCGCGCATGCGGCAGCAGCAGATGTACTCCGCAACCTGGCATCCAAAAATGCTGACGACTAGGCCGCAGTAGCTGCCGCTAGTGCCATTCCGGCTCTGGCACGGCTTCTGGGGCCTGAGTTCTCGGCAGACGTGCAGGTGGCAGCGGTAGGTGCACTGCGCAACCTCGCTTCCGAACTTGATTCTCACGACTGCGCTGCCATGTCCGCCGCCAGCACCACCATCGCGGCTCTGGTGCGGCTGCTGGGACCTGGGTCCTCGGAAGAGGCGCAGGAGGCAGCAGCAGGCGTTCTGCACTTCATGGCTTTTTACCATCCTCAGAGCCAGGCTGGCATCGCCGCCGCTGGCGCTGCGCCGGCTCTGGTACGGCTGCTGCGCCCTGGATCGTCGCCAGGCGTGCACCTGGCAGCGGCATGGGCACTGTTCAACCTCGCTGCCAAACATGCGCACAACAAAATCATCATCGCAGCCGCCGGTGCCATTCCGGCGATGTTGCGGCTGCTGGGGCCGGGGTCATCGGAGGGCGTGCAGGCGGTTGCCGCAAGGGTACTGTTCATCCTGGCTGACGACGATGCGGACAACCAGTTCGAAATCGCCACCGCCGATGGTGCCGTTCAGGCTCTGTCGCGTCTTGCGACGAGCCACGAGTCCTCAGAAGACGCGCGTGTGGCAGCCGCAGCTGTCCTGCAGACGTGCCTTGCGGGCATGCAGCACTTTATGGGTGACCACGGCGTCGACGGCGACGAATACGGCGACGAGTATTAGAGCTGCCAGTGCCGGTTTACGGCCCTGCTGACACCTGGTGCTTTGGCAGGCGTGCTGGAGGCAGCAGCAGGCGCATGGTGGGACCATGGGCAGGAGTAAGAGAGCTACGCTGGCGCCTGGGGGCATCCACGCGTGCACACCGGGTAGTACAGGGTTTACACGCACGCGCCCGGACGACCCCGGGGCGTGCGTTACGGCCCAGACTACACGATTAGGGGAGGTCTACTAGGAGAGTCCACAAGGCCACGCAGCGCGCCAGCCCACCAGTCGTGCACACCGGTGCTGTGAGCTGCCGGGCAGCATGACACTCTTGCCGCACGCACGTGCGGTCACCTGTGCGGGTGTGCGTCGTCGGCAGGCACTGTTGGGGCCGCCAGGGGCGCACACTTTCAAGGAGCGCGTGCCACCACACCCACGCGCATCATCTATTGACACGGGCCTTGAGGTAGATGCCCATGCCCTGCATGTGGGCACTTGACTTGATCACTTATTAAAGAACAGATCACTGTATGGATATGTTGGCGCGCGCGCGCGGGACGTACGGCGCGCTCGCATGCTGACGCGATGCTGACAGGGCGGGACAACGCCATCACCAGCTTCCGTCAGCTTCTCTCGCTCCAGCGTAACCCTGATCAGACCTTTCAGGTCTGAACGGGGATTTATTAAAGAAGAGACGTTTGGAAGAACTGCGCTTGACGTTTGCACTTGGTGGGATCTTTTTGGCAGTTGTTTGCATGTGTTGCGGGTGGGACTACTGTACCATACCAGACCAGACAGTTGTTGTTTTAAAGCGCATCTCCCAAACATGCAGCGCCCTTACCGTGGACCTCAGAGCTGTAACATCCTGTCGCATCTGCTGCAAGTACGCTGCAAGCGCACCAAACCAACTCCCGACCACCATGCGAGGTCACAGCCAGCAACCGGCCGGCTACTCCACTGAGCCATCTATCACTCTGCCCGTTGTCCGTGTGTGTGCGATGGTGATCATGATGTTGATGGGTCTTACAGCCTCGAATACAGCGACCGTTTCGTAACCCAAGGCAGCGCCTCCGATGACGCACTCCTTACTTCTTGCCCTTTTTTGGTGCGTTCGCTGCCATGATCTTTGCGAAGCATCCGGGGCAGCCCTTCTTCGCGTTGGGAATCTGCATCGTCCCACACTCCTTGCACGTCTTGGCGATCTGCGTGTGGCGTGTGTGTGTGTGTGTGTGTGTTGTGTATGCCAGGGCCGAGCAGGTGTGGGCAAGAAAACAGAGATTTCAAGGGCCCACAGGGAGAGGTTGTCAATGGGTCAAAGGTAGTTGTGGTGGGTTGTTGTCGTCAGTGATTTGTGCTGCTATGTTGGGTATGGTCCCATGTTGAGTAGTGGTCCACTAGCCTATCGGGCGCTGGCCCCTCCACCTCAGCGGTCAAGTAGATTGGCCAGCGCCACTTGACCTCCTATCCCCTGGAAGCAGTTGGGATCTGTTTGGGAGGCGTCGCAAAACAGCTCAGCTTTTTGCTCGCATTGGCAGGCAGCCGGTTGGTGGCTACCGCCCCTCACACGTGATTGCGACGGCCAGAACTGGACTTGGGTCTAGTCGCGGTGCGGTACGGTGCGGTAGTACTAGGACTAGCAATGCTGTGCGGTAGTACTTGGACTAGTCGATGTTCCTGCGGTAGGGGACCTGGGGGTGCGCCCACGCTCTTTACAGAGTGGGGGTTCCGGGGACCCGGTTCCCTACCACCAACAGCCAGCCATCTCATGAAGGCCTCGGGCCATACGCGCCGAGCACGGTCGTATACGCCTTTGCAGGTGTCCCTGACTGTAGCATCCATCATCACTGTCACCTGACCACTGTTACACTGTTACGGACCACTGTCACTGTCACTGCCCCCGGACCACTCACCGCCTTGTTGGGGTTGACCGCCGCCGGGGCACCGCCCTCCGCCGCCAGCTGCGCCGCCTTTTCAGCCTTAACCCTGGCCAGTTGCGCCGCCTTCTCAGCCTCTGCCTGCTCGGCAGACGTGTCCCTCGCGCCCTGCGCCCACTGCTTCTCGCGCCCTGCCTCCTGCGGGGGTCGACAGGGGGGGTGCATCGACGCGCAGGCGGGCGCATCGAGGCTCGCATTGCGTTGGGCCGCAAGTTGGGCGCAAGGCGGACAGCATGGGGCAGATGCACGGCGGTCGAATCACCTCTAGGGGAGTGAGATCACAGTGCCCGTTGCACCTCACACGCCTCACAACAACAGCAGCAGCAGCAGCAGCAGCAGCAGCAGCAGCAACAGCAAGAGCAAGAGCAAGAGCAAGAGCAAGAGCAAGAGCAAGAGCAAGAGCAAGAGCAAGAGCAAGAGCAAGAGCAAGAGCAAGAGCAACAGCAACAGCAAGAGCAAGAGCAAGAGCAAGAGCAAGAGCAAGCGCAAGAGCAAGAGCAAGAGCAAGAGCAACAGCAAGAGCAACAGCAACAGCAACAGCAACAGCAACAGCAACAGCAACAACAACAACAACAACAACAACAACAACGCACCTTCTTGTCGCGAGCTGCGTACTCCTTCTCCCGCTGTGCTGCCTTGGCCTGCTCCTTGGCTTGAACCTGGCCTGCGCTTGCCATATTTGCGGGCTGTTGCTGCAAGCTGCAAGCTGCGGGGGAGGGGAGGGGGGGGGGCATGCACATGCTGTGTGTGTATGTGTGTGTGTTGGGTGCATGAGGCGTGTGCGGACGAAGACCCATGCACGACTGCTGTGTGTGAGGTGCTGTACGGTGCTGTAGGTGGTTTTGCGTGAGGCTGTAGACGTGGCACGCCCATGCGTGCCCATGCGTGCTAGCACACCTGCCCATGCGTGCACAAGCCTGTGCAGCCCTGTTGGAACCCATGCCCATGTCTCCTTGCATAACCATTCCCGCCTGCATGCCCATCCACCCTGCTGCTGCATGCCTCCCAGCCGACAGGCGGCAACCTGAGATCAGTAGACCATCACTGTATGCATCCCTAAGCCACGCCACGCCCCCCGGCTTCTGCTCCTACCTCAGTCACACTGTCACACTGGCACACTGCACACTGACAGCGGACGTGAGTGCGGCGCAAAAGTGTGGAGTGTGGACGCATTTTTGCCCTGTACATGCTCTGTACAGCTCGTCCCTGTTGCAGACACGATGATTCACACCCACTGCAACGTTGATGTTGCGTTTTTTCCTTAAGGAGCCCGAGCCATGTCGCGGACGTGGCGCTGGCCATGGGAGTCGCTCAGAGATACGGCAGATGCGCCACCCACCATCTCCAAGCAGATGCCTGAATCATGGCGCACTGGTCTGCGACAAGCTGCATTGCGCCAGGCACCCCTGAGCGCCGAGTTGGGTCCGCGTGTCCCCTCACTGCCCCTACGGTACGCGCAAGGGCACCATCGTTGCTGATGCACGAGCTTAACCGTGCTCCCACATGTATGCACATAGGGGAACATGCAATAGCTGATTATCGCGCCTCGCACGCCCGCCTCTCTGCCTGCATGCATGCAAACACGCATGGCGTGGCCATCACCCATCACCACCACGCACTCTCACACCGTGCAGACAGAGCGCCAAGAGCAGCAGCAGCAGCGGTGACCAACGCAGGGGCGCATGCCACGAGGGCGGTGGCGGCGCGGCGCTCGCGTGTGGCGGGCTGCAGCTGCGGGCGCGCGCGCCACTGGCGCTGACCGTGACAACGCCGCTCGGGCGATCCGCTCCAGCGCTGCGCCTGCGGCTCGTGGACCTGTACGTGTCGCGCACTAGGCGGCCAACAGCGCCCCACGGGTCAGGCCCTGATTCACCAGCCGCAGTGGGGCCCACGGGCACTCCTCCGTCGCCGCAACAGACGCAGCAGCAGGTGCAGCAGCAGGTGCAGCAGCCACAGCAGCAGCAGCAGCGGCGGCGCGCGTGGTGGCCGTACACTGCGCCCGACCTCGCCCACTGTGCGGCGGCTCTGCTGCTCGCGCGCATCGCGTCGCCAGACACCGTCGGCCCCGTGGCCGACGCGCTCGCCGTCCCCGGCGCGCGCGCGGCGCTCGCGCTGGCGGCGTGGAACGCCGCGGCCGCGTGGGGGGGAGGCGAGGGGGGCAACGGGCCGGACGGGGAACGGAGGGGTGAGGAAGACGGGGGCGCGCGGCGGCGGCGCTGGCTGCCGCGGCTGCCGCCGCAGGTGCAGCTACGGTGGTGGCAGCGCGGCGGCGGCGACGGGGGCGGTGGCGGCGACGGGGGCGGTGGCGGCGACGGCTCGCGTGCGGGCACGCGCGACGGCCCGCCAGCGGCGCACCGCGCGCAAACCCCGCGGTGGCGCCGGCGGTTGGGCCGACGGCTGCGGCGCGCGCGCCGCGTCGGCGCGCGCGCCGGCGGGGCCGCCGCGTGCCTCGCGCTCAAGGCGTCGCATGCAGCAGCGGGCCTGTCTGTTGCGGGGTGCGCTTGGCGCACGCTGCACCCGGGCAGGTGCGGCTGCATCGGCAGACTTGGGGTTTAAAGGATCGGGCGTGCGGGGCTGGGTACGGGTGCGGTGTGGAGGGTACGGTGTGGAGGGTGCAGTGTGGAGGGTGGAAAGTGTGGAGGAGTGTGGTGTGGTGCAGTGTGAAGGGGTGCGGTGTGGAGGGTGTGGTGAGGTAGCTCCGGATCCAGATCGTATGTTTGACACCTGGCGTGTATTTGGCTGTTGCCCCTTCCCCCCCTCCCCCCTGCCCTCCCCCACACACGCACGCGCCCTGAGCCCCCCCCCCCCCGCCCTACCCCCACACGCACGCGCCCTGAGCACACACCCGCACGCACATATGGTGCGCCTCCCTTTCCTCCCCACCCACCCACATGCACGTGCCCTGTCCGCTCCCCCCCCCCCTGTACGCAGCTACGGCGTGTCGTGCGCGCTCGCGGCGCTCATGGCCGTGATGCAGGAGCAGAAGCAGCTGCAGCGGCGCGCGGCGCTCGGAATCGTGCCGCGCGGTGCGTGTGTTGGCCGGGGGGGGGGGGGGGGGGGCGTGCAAGCGCTGCAGTGGCGCGCGGGATGGTGGCGCGCGGTGCGTGTGTTGCATGGTGGTAGTGGTGGAGTTGGTAGTGGTGGGGTGGGTGGGTGGGTGGGTCCCCCAACCGCAGGCCCAAACCCCGAGGCAGCATGGCACGCGCAGCACAGCTGCTTGCTTGACCCTAAGACCTATCTAAACCAGACTGGAACCAGGCGGACACGTGACCATCAAACCCCAACACTACACCCTCAGACCTAACTAAACCTGACCACCCAACTGCCCGATCAACCAGACTGAGACCAGACTGAGACCAGACCATCAAACACAACCAACCAACATGCCAACCAAGCGTTACATGAGGCCGTCCGCATGCACCGGCAGTGCCTGTACTACTGACAGCAACACACCCCGGCAATTGTTACGAACACACACACACACACGCACACACACACGCACACGCACACACGTGTGTTGGCCGGGGGGGGGGGGGGGGGGGCGTGCAAGCGCTGCAGTGGCGCGCGGGATGGTGGCGCGCGGTGCGTGTGTTGCATGGTGGTAGTGGTGGAGTTGGTAGTGGTGGGGTGGGTGGGTGGGTGGGTCCCCCAACCGCAGGCCCAAACCCCGAGGCAGCATGGCACGCGCAGCACAGCTGCTTGCTTGACCCTAAGACCTATCTAAACCAGACTGGAACCAGGCGGACACGTGACCATCAAACCCCAACACTACACCCTCAGACCTAACTAAACCTGACCACCCAACTGCCCGATCAACCAGACTGAGACCAGACTGAGACCAGACCATCAAACACAACCAACCAACATGCCAACCAAGCGTTACATGAGGCCGTCCGCATGCACCGGCAGTGCCTGTACTACTGACAGCAACACACCCCGGCAATTGTTACGAACACACACACACACACGCACACACACACGCACACGCACACACACACGCACACACACGCACACACATGTCCACATCAATCCCAACCCCAGGCCCCAAACTCGAGGCTGCGTGGGGCGCGCAGCAGCTGCTTGCTAGGAGCAGCCCAAGACCCAATTGAACCAGACCACACCGTGAACGCCACCAACAATACACACACACACACAAAACACACACACACACACACACACACACACACGCACGCACACACGTACACACACACACGCACACACACGCGCGCACACATGTCCACATCAATCCCAACCGCAGGCCCCAAGCTCGAGGCAGCATGGCGCGCGCAGCACCGGCGCAGCGGGCGCCGCGTCGCGCGTTTCCTGGGCGACCTGCCAAAGGTGTGTTGAGCTGTAGTCAACAGCCCATCGGACGCCCATCGATACACCTTTGATCCGACTGGCGAGTCGCCGTTTCTCAACACGGCAGGAGGGGACACGCACGCGCGCGCGCATGCATGCACGCTCTCTCCCCCTGATCTCTCTCTTTCTTACATGCACACAGGCAGACGCCGTCTCTCAACACGGCGGGAGGGGACACGCACGCGCGTGCGCGCGCATGCACGCTCTCTCTCCCTGCTCTCTCTCTCTCTTGACACGCACACAGGCAGACGCCGTCTCTCAACACGGCGGGAGGGAACACACACGCGCGCGCTCGCGCATGCACGCTTTCTCCGCTGCTCTCTCTCTCTCTCCAGCACGCACACAGGCAGGCATGCTTGCGTTGGTCTGAGGGCGATGTCAACCAGGTTCAGGTGTTTACACGTGTTGCCAGGTGTTTGCTCAGGCTTGCTTCCTAGTCCGAGCCCCCCCCACCACCACCACTCGCACTCCTCCTCGTCCTCCTGCTCCTCCCCACAAAAAGGGCGGCCGCTGCTTAACCATGCCCATACACACCATGCACACCATGCACCCATGCACACCATGCACATAAGGGCCCTCAACCCCGAAACTACCCCAACCCTGTATCCCCAACCACCCCCCTCCCCACCCAAAGGGGCGCCCGATGCTTGCGCCGCTGCTGGGCGCTGCAGAGGCTCTGAGCGTGCGCTTCGGCTGCGCCGGTGACGGCGGGCAGCCCGCGGGCGGCGGCGGTGCCGCAGCCTGGACAGGCGGCGGCGGCGGTGGCGGCGGGGCATGGGCAGGCGGCAGCGGCGGCGCCGCGCTGCTCGCCGCGTCCCTTGCAGTGCGGCGACGGCCGGCGCGCGCGGTCGCCGCCGCTGCGCCCGCGCCCGCGTCCGCTGCCCACACCGCAGCCGGGGCTGCTGCTGCTGCTGCTGCTGCTGCTGCTGCTGCACTGCAGCACGCACGCGACGCCGCTGATACCGCCGCTGGCGCCGACACTGCTCCGACTGCAGCATGGGCGAGCCCTGGCACAGGTACGGAGCACGTGCACGAGCACTGAAACTCTTATTATACCCTAAAACCCCCAAACCCTAAAACCTTAAACCCTAAACCCTAAAACCCCAACACCCTCAACCCTTAAACCCTAAACCGCTGTCGCTGCCGCGCCCCTGCCAGGCTCGAGGCCACCGTCGCCGCCAGCCTCCTCGTCGCCCGTCGTCATCGCCACCAGATCGTCGGCGTCGCCGTCCGACGGTCCTGACGGCGACGCGGCTGCGGACGCGGCTGCGGCGGCAACTGGTGGCGCCGGCCTTCTCGCCCGAACCTCCGCCGCGTCTGGCGGCTCGCGGGGAGGCGGAGGGGGGGGGGAGCAAGGGGCGAAAGGAGGAGCAGGTCCCGCACCATGCGCTCTCTCGCCCGCGTCGAGGAGCGCCGACTCCGGCGGCAGCCACGCCAGCGCCGAAGGCGCCGCGCCACCGCCGCCGACGCCGGAGCCGGCGGGCCCGGCGCGCGCGCACGCCAGCCCTGCGCGCGCGCCGCGTGCCGCAGAGGCGCCGCCCCCCAGCCCGTTCGCCAGCCCCAGCGGGAGCGCCGCGCCGAGCTGCGCGAGCGCGCGCGCCGTCCACGCCGGTGCCTTGGGTGTAGCTGCAGGTGCAGGCGGTGGCACGGACGCATCCAGCGGCGACGCCGGCGGCATTGGCGGCGGCGGCCCGCTGGCGCTGGAGCATCCGCTGCTGGGCGTGTTTGACGTGGCGGCCGAGGCTGCGGGGCTGCCGCTGTACGGGCGCATGGACCACGCACAAGTGGGACCACACACACACACACACACACCCACCGAACCCTCCCCCCCAGCAGGCTGTGACCAGCAGCATCGACACCGCCGCCCTGCTGCTGCGGTGCGATCGCCACACACACACACACACACACACACGCACAAACACACACACACACACACACAAACACACACACACACACACACACACACACACACCTGCAGGCCGCCGCCGGCGTGAGCGTCGCCGACACCGCCGCCCTGCTCCTCCGCGCCGCGTTCCTCTGCCTCTCGTTCGTCCCCTTCCTCACCCTCGGCCTCCTCCTGCTCTGGCTCTCCTCGCTCGCGCACTCCTGGGCGCGCCGCGCGCGCGCACGCGCCGGCCCCGCGCGCGCGCGTGCGCACGGCGGCAGCGGCGGCGGCGACGGCGGGGACCGCGACACGACCCTGGTCGACTCCAATGGCTGGTCGCGCAAGCACGGATTCGCGCTCGCGTCCGAACGCTCCGCGTGGCGGCTGCTGCTGCTCGGGTGCCGCGCCGCGGGCGCCGCGATGATCAAGTGGGGGCAGTGGAGCGCGGCGCGCGCGGACCTGTTCCCGCCCGAGTTCTGCGACGTGCTGTCGAGCCTGCATGAGGGCGCGCCACTGCACTCGTGGCGCCATACGAAGTGCGTAGAGGGAGAGAGGGGGAGGGGCAGAGGGAGGGGGATGGAGAGGGAGAGGGAGAGCGGGAGGGAGGGGGAGGGAGGGGGAGAGGGGGAGAAGGAGAGTCTGTGTGGTGCCGGGGCTGTTCTCTTCCCGCCCGAGTTCTGGGCTGCGTCGCTCTAGGCTGCACACCTGCTGCACACCCAGCTGCCGGCACACACAAAAACACACACACACACACACACCAGGCCAGGAGAACCCCAGGTTCTGGCACGAGATGGTTGACTTCCTTGTCGCCTGTTTTGAGACACGAACCACAAGTAACAAGTAACACGGGGTTTCCAGCTAAGCAGGCTACTCTTCTACTAGAGATCATCCGCCGATACTCCAGCCCACTTGAGTGTACTAGAGAACCGCCGGCTCCCGGCCAATAGACTACCGCTTCCGCCGGCTAGACTACCCCAAACAGCGGTCTCTGAGAGACATGTCTGGCAAGGAGCATATAGGAGAGGACCTTCCTCAGGGTCACAGTAGTGGCCTTGTGGCCAGTCAAGCCGGCAGAGCCGACTGGCGCTGACTGGAACGGTCCCCGCCTGGCAGTGCATGGCTGTCCAGCTCTCGTTTGCATGGGGCTCAGCCGGCGCCCCATGCCTCATGCATGGCCAGGTCCCACCCTCCAGGGGTGCATGGACGACAGAGTTGTCATGGAGGCTGCCTGAAGACCTTCCAACGCCAGTCACCGGCAGACGAGCGACCCCGAGGATGAGCGCGGTGACGAACGCTGCGAATGGTGAAGCGGATATACTCTGTGTTGCCTCGGCGGTCGCCACCGCTGAAGCCGTGATGGTAGCCCGCCTCCACGGGCAGCCATCTTGACCAATGTCCAGCATGCATTGACGGGCGCCAGCTCCTCCGCTCGTCGATCGAACAGTCGAGATCGGTGCCGCATGGCGTCCTGCATGGGGGGAGGATAAGGGCCGTCTCCCAGCACGGGCCGCGGCAGCGCCGCGGCTACTCGCCAAGCCATGGCAGCGCCGGGCAAGCCGCTCCTGAAGTGTTCCACCGAGGGGCAGTCTAGCAGGAGCCGGGCCAGTCGTATTTTACCCCGCTCGTCAGCGGCATGGAGATCCTCGTCACCAGCAGCGCCGCATTGCTGGGTCCAGGGCTCGGCGACGAGAACGCGCCTCCGTTAATCGAGCCCCGAACACACGAACCACGTGCACAGCAATCATGATGGCAGATGGCATGCCAGGGGTCTAATTTTGACAGCTGCCGGCCTCTTTCATAGGGTCTAATGCGCCATCAAAGGCGTCTGACGGACTGTAAAAACGACCACCCACTGCACAACCAAAACACCCCCCACCCCACCCCACCCCACCCCACCTCCCCACACACACACATTCCGCACGCGCAGAGCTGATCCATCGGCATGGACCCCGACGCCGCGTTTGCCGTCGCTCCACTGCAGCTGCGCAGCCCCAGATGCGCCCCAAAGAAACTCTTCCTCTGCTCCTCACCGCCGCCTTCGGCATGGACCCGACGCGGCATTCGCGTCGCTCGAGCGCAAGCCCAACGCACACCCAATGCACCAATAAACAACCCCACCACCTCCCTATCCCTCTAAAACCCAACCCTGAAACCGGCGCGCGTGTGTGTGTGTAGGGCCGAGCTCACCGCCGCCCTCGGTTTGGACCCCGACGCCAAGTTCGCGTCGCTCGAGCGCAAGCCCAATGCACACCCAATGCACCCAAAAGCAACCACCTCCATATCCCCTTACCCCCCGAATCTTGAAACCGTGTGTGTGTGTGTGTGTGTGTGTGTGTGTGTGCAGGGCCGAGCTCACGGCCGCCCTTGGCATGGACCCCGACGTGGCATTCGCGTCGCTCGAGCGCAAGCCCAATGCACACCCAATGCACCCAAAAGCAACCACCTCCATATCCCCTTACCCCCCGAATCTTGAAACCGTGTGCGTGTGTGTGTGTGTGTGTGTGTGTGTGTGTGTGTGTGCAGGGCCGAGCTCACGGCCGCCTTTGGCATGGACCCCGACGTGGCATTCGCGTCGCTCGAGCGCAAGCCCAACGCACACCCAAAACAACCCAAAACAACCCTTGCCACCTCCCTCTCCCTCTTCTCCCCCCCAAACCCTGAAATGTGCGTGTGTGTGTGCAGGGCTGAGCTCATCGCAGCCCTCGGCATGGACCCCGATGCCGCATTCGTGTCGCTCGAGCGCAAGCCCGTGGCAAGCGGCTCAATCGCACAGATCCACCGGGGCGTCGCGTTCGTGGGAGGCGTGCACACAGCGGTCGCGGTAGGTTGGGCGGTTTTTTGTCTCTGACCTTTTCGCTTCTGTTTGGGGGGGGGCACACGGCATCTGCGGTGCGTGCGAGTGGCTCGAGTCAACTTTGGGGGGCGTTCATGCTAGTGATGTCCTTAACGCCCCCGCAGCCCCCGCAGCCCCCGCTGTGGGGGCAAAACGGGAAATTTGGGGGGGCGAAACGCGGGAATTTTGCTAAAATAAACGTGTGAAATCGGCAATTGTCACACTTGTCCTCAAAGAAAAACGCCTTCTGTGAGGGCAGTTCGGAATGTTCCCTGCAATGTTGCGGGGGCAAACAAGACATTCTCGGTTTCCTTAAGGACACCACTGGTTCATGCGTGTGCGCGGGGCTACTTGTGACAGCCCACGGCGGTGCGCCCGCACACCTTGTCACCCTCCCAACTCCCCGTGAAGATCAAGTTGGGCGGAGTTGGGGAGGTTTGCGCGTGTGCATGCGCGCCACCCTGCTAGCTGAGGCTGAGCGCCTGACCCACATGCCCACCCTGGCACGCACACACACACACACACACGCCATATGCGCCATCAATGGCGTTCGACGGACTCTAACATCGACCACACACACACAAACTCACGTGCGCGCGCGCGCGCCATGTACGCCGTCAAAGGCGTCCGACAGACTGTAAAATCGACCCCTCCACACACACACACACACACACACACGCGCGCGCGCGCCACACGTACACGTGTGCAGGTCAAGGTCGTGCACCCCGGTGTGGTGCGCTCAATCGAGCTCGACTTCCGGGTGCTGGGCTTGTTAGCAGGTATGCTTAAAAGCTGCAGGGTTTCTAAAGGGTTTCTAAAGGGTTTCAGGGTCTCTAGCCCTAATCTAAAGGGTTTCTTAAGGAACCTTAAGGAACCAGGTTAGAGTGGTGCACCCCGGCGTCGTGCGCTCCATCGAGCTCGACTTCCGGGTGCTGGGCGTGTTAGCAGGTATGTTTAACGGCTTCAGGGTTTCGGGGTTCAGGGTTTCTCGCCCTACAGGGTTTAGGAACCAGGGTATAGTAGTGGTGCACCCCGGTGTGGTGCGCTCCATCGAGCTCGACTTCCGAGGGCTGGGCTTGTTAGCAGGTGCGTGTTTGGGGGAGGGGGGGCTGCGTGAGCAAACGGCATGGGGGGCATGCCGTCAGAGCCCGCGTCAGCTTCCCACCCTGGAATCAATGGGGGCCTACGGCCCCACGACAACCTAGGACCCGTTTGGCCTGTTGCGAAAAGTCCCACAGTCCCCTGCGTGTTAATTAGGGGGGCGGGGGGTATGCAATCTTCCATGTTTTTTTTAGGGATTGCTGCCAATATAGCGTCTCTTGGTTTCACAGCCCGCCCTTGCAGGTGGGGGTACCCCTGGCTGTGATCCGTCCTCCTACCACGCTCCCGCCCGCAGCCGCCGTGCCCGCGTCGGCGTCGAGGGGGCCCTCCTGCATTTCCAATGTCTGGGGCGCTGATCACCCCGCTCCTGACTGCTCCCCACTGATGCCCCTGTCCTCCTTTCCCCCCCCCCCCCCTCTCTTCCCTACGCAGCCGCCGTGCCCTCATGGGCGTCGCGGGGGCTCTCCCTCAAGGAGAGCCTGTCGCAGTTCAGCCACACGATGACCGCGCAGGTGTGGGGATGTGTGGACATGTTTGGGGTTTGGGGGGGGGGGGAGGGGTAAGGGCAGGTTAAGGGTGTCGGGAGTTGGTCGCAGCTCAGCCACACGATGACGGCGCAGGTGTGGGGAGGTGTGCACGTGTTTGGGGTTCTAGGGTGAAGAGACCGTGTTCAGGTGTCCTGGGTGCAGACGTGCTAAGGTGGTGAGGTTTCAGGGTGGAGGCAGCCTGCCGTAGCTCAGCCACACGATGACCGCGCAGGTGTGGGGAGGTGTGGACGTGTTTGGAGTTCAGGGGGGGGTTAAGGGTGTAGGGGGTTTGTCGCAGCTCAGCCACACGGCGGCGGCGCAGGTGTGGGAGGTGTGGACGTGTCCACACTGCACACGCGCATACATGCGACGCGTGTTTTACTCAAATTCGCCGACCGCCATTCAACCGCCATTCCGCCCCATCAATTCCCCACTCGACCGGCATCCACCCGCCTGCCAACTTCCAAACAAGAGACATCCAACTACCAAGCAAACGCCACTGAACTGTCAACCGCTATCAACTGGCATTCAACTGTCGCCCAACCGCCAAGCAACCGCCATTCAACTGCCATTCAACTGCCGACCAAGTGCCCGGCAGCTGCAAAGCAACCGACATTCAACTGTCAAACAACCATAACCCAACTGACATCCAATTGCCGACCAACCGCCTGCCAACCGCCTGCCAACCGCCGAATAACCGGCATGCAACTGCCACCTGACACACAACTGCCGTCTACCGTAGTGGTAGGAGCGAGCGAGTCCGTGGAGCAAGCCAGCGTAAACAAATCGCGACGGACAGTTTACACCCCACACCCGGACCCAATCCGTCGCTTTTTTTTGCGCTGGCTTGCTCCACGGACTCGCTATAAGCGGTGAAAGGCGCTGACGTGAAGTACCGTGACGTGAACTACATGTGCCACTACGGTTACTGCCAACTGACATTCAACCAACTGTCATCCAACCGCCGACCAACCGCCGACCAACCGTCATTCCGCCCCCATTAACTGCCACCTGAGCAACCAACCGCCGACCACCTGGGCAACCAACCAGTAGCATCCTCGCCTTACTTGTATGCACTACTTGTACTATGAGGCAGCTGTTGCAGCTAGTTTCTTTTGTCCTATCGTTACATAGGTTTCGGTTCTGAGTGTGCGCAGAGAACAGAGCAGCATCCGTCCTGTTAACCCTTGAACCCTGTTGAACATTACACAACCGCCGACCAACCGCCCCACCAACCGCAGTGCGCCCGCCGACCAACCGGCCGCCAACTGCCAAACAACCGCCACCCAACTCCCATTCAACCACCGAACAACCGCAGAACAACCGCAGAACAACCGACGACCAAACGCCCCACCAACCGCCCGCCAAATGCCAAACAACCGCCACCCATCCGCCACCCAACCGCCGACCACCTGAGCAACCGCTGACCAACCGCCGACCAACCGCCCCACCCACCGCAGTGCGACATGCGCGTCGAGGCGGCGCACATGGAGCGCTTCAGCGGAAACTTTGCACAGGTCGCGTCTCAGGTATTGGTCTGAGGAGGGGGGAGGGGTTGCTTGGCGCCCGCCACCTCGTGTGGGTGGCGCTACCGTGGGCTACTTGTGAAGCTCGACCTGTGTTTGGTGAGCCTAGTGCTTGTGCCTGCTGTCTGATAGTCCCGCTGAGGGGGGGGGGGCATTCGGTTGGGGTTTAAGGGGCGTGTTTGTGTGCGTGTGTGTGTGTGTGCGTGTGTGTGTCCAAACTCTTTTCTCGTTACCCTTGCGGCGCATATGGAGTGCTTCAGCGGCAACTTTGCGCGGGTCGCGTCGCAGGTGAGGGTTTTGAAGGGTGCCAAGGCACCCCAAGTAACAAGCAACACGAGGTTTCCAGCTAAGCAGGCTGCTCTTCTACTTGAGATCACCCGCCGATACTCCAGCCCACTGAAGTGTACCGAAGACTCGGTTAGCCTTTAGCTGTAATTAATGTTTCGACCCTCCAGCTTAAATGAGCAAGTTAAGTCAAGTCAGACTACCCCAAACAGCGGTGTCTGAGAGACGTGTCTCGCAAGAAGCATATAGAAAGGACCTTCCTCAGGGTCACAGGCCCCAGGCCCTGCCAGACCTGCCTGGCGCTGCTCGTAGTGATCCCCCCGCAAGCCGAATATCGCTCGGGGCCGGATTTCCCATCTCCCAGAAAACCACCCCACGCTAGATGAGAGAGGGCGCAGAGGAGTGCGTCGGAAAGCTCTCGCCGAGAGCAGCACAACGGCGTGCGTTGCGTGAACACCGCTATGTGTTGCGCCTGACATGAGCGGTCAAAAGTCGCTGGAGCCGGGAAATAAATAATTACTGAAATCCTTCCTAGGGGACACTGGCTGCTCGTGAGCAGGACGCCACGCGCGCCACGTCCGAGCTCTGGCCTGAACCCCAATCCTGCCTGGCTTGCGGTGCTGCTTGCTTGGCGCCCGCCACCTCGTGTGGGTGGCGCTACCGTGGGCTACTTGTGTAACCCAACCTGTTTGGTGGGACTTGTGCTTGTGCCTGCTGTCTCATAGTCCCGCTGGAACTCTGGGACTGATTGTGACCACCGGCTGTGGAGTTGTACAACTACTCTCTCCACATTTGCCCTGAAATCCTTTGGGGGTATTTCCGCCAAGAATTCCCGGGGTTGTTCCCAGGTTGCGCGTTTCCTACCCGGGACCACCCGGGGCGACTCGGACCCTGCCCCAACCGTCCTGGGAGTCACGACCTAGGAATTTTTACGCGGCGCTTCAATTGACGCCGAGCTTTTCGCTCAAGAGGGTCTGACCGAGCCAATCCAGACGCGACTCTGGGAAGTGACCCTGGGATCCGGGAACTCCTGGTGGAAATACCCCCTTTCAACCCTCCTATCACATACCCAACGCCAGAGGTGGCGCCTCAGGCGCCGCCTTGACTTGCGCGGATCAGGCAACGCCTCAGGCACGCCGACACCGCCTCAGGCACAACCCCGACCGCCTGGGGCGTCGCCTCAGGCGCCACCTTGGGCGCCCACCACCGCCTGAGGCGCACCCCGACCGCCTCAGGCGTTATGACCGCCTTGGCTGCGCGTCTCAGACGTTTGGGCTGTGGTAGAGCGCCCTTTGAAGCCCCTGTTCACCCTCAACCCTGTATCCATAAATGCCACGCCGCCGCGCCTGCTGCTCGCCACGCGCGTTTTGTGTTCGTGCGCCCTTCGAGCCCTTCAACCTTCAAGCCCTTTGCACCCTGAACCCCCCACCCTTTGAACCCTGGGGTCCACACCCTGAAAGCCCCAAAACCCTGAACCCTCACCCCTGACACCCTCACCCCTTGGACCCTGAAATAAACCAAACACTGGACCCTGAACCCGCCCCTACTGACAGGTCACGCCGCCGCGCCCGCTGCTCGCCACGCGCGTTGTGTGCTCGTGCGCCCTTCGAGCCCCTCAAGCCCTTGCACCCTGAACTCGCCACGCCTTGAACCCTGGTTAGGGTTCACACCTTAAAAAGGACCCCCCCCCCGACGCCGCGCGGTTTGTGTGTGCATCGCCACCTTGCACCGCATCCTTCAAGCCCTTGCACCCTGAACCCCCCACCCCTTGAATCCTCGGGTCCACACCCTGAAACCCCAAAATCCTGAACCGTTGACCCTCCTGACTGACAGGTCACGACGCCGCGCCCGCTGCTCGCCACGCGCGCGGTGTGCATCGCGACGTTCGAGCCCGGCACCAGCGTGTCGTCGTTCATGGGCAAGACAACGCCCCACAATGCGGAGATCGTGTCGCTGGGCACCGACACGTTCTTGTCCATGCTGCTCACACATAACTTTGTGCACACAGACCTGCATCCGGGTGAGAGAGTGTGTGTGTGGGTGTGTGTGTGTGTGTGTGCGTGTGTGTGTGTGTGTGTGTGTGTGTGTGTGTGTCTTTGAGGCAGATTAAGAGAGAGAGAGAGAGAGAGAGAGAGAGTGGCACGTTCATGTCCATGCTGCTCACGCACAACTGTGTGCACAGACATGCATCCGGGTGAGAGTGTGTCTGCCCGAGAGAAGGTTAAGAGAGAGGGAAAGAGAGAGAGACATGCCCAGCATCTGCGTATGAGCGAGAGAGAGACAGAGAGAGGGACACGCTCCTGTCCATGCTGCTCACGCACAACTTTGTGCACACAGACCTGCACCCGGGTGAGTGTGTTCGATGTTACAAAGCCTGTCGGACACCTGTGTTGGCATATCAGGCGCACCCTAGAGAAGAGGGCGGCAGCTGTCAAAAGTAGTCGCCTAGCATTGTCCGTGCATTGCCCGTGCATTGTCCGTGTGTGTGAGATATATATATAGAGAGAGAGACAGACAGAGGCAGGCCCGTCTTCTGCGCATGAGCCAGGTGCGCTCACACACACACACACAAACACACACACTCACGCACACACACACACACACGCACGCGCGTGCACATACGCACACACTCACAAACACACACACACGCACACACACACGTGCACACACACGCTGACGCAGGCAACGTCATGGTGCGCGTGGTTGCCGCATCCGGGCGCGTCATCCCCCGCGACCTGCTCACGGCCA
>VFSX01000008.1:952500-970000 GCA_016618255.1 Chlamydomonas sp. UWO 241
ACACACAAAACACACACACACACACACACACACGCGCCATGAAAGGTGTCCGACGGACTGTAAAATCGGCAACGCACGCACACACACACACACACACACACACACACGCGCGCGCCCCGCCTGTAGGCACTGCGTCACGATCGACTCCTGCTACATACACACACACACACACACACACACACATACGCGCCCCGCCTGTAGGCACTGCGTCACGATCGACTCCGCCTACGCGTCGCTCGCCATCGCGGTGTGCGTGCTCATGGGCTTCGCCACCTCGCTCGACGACCAGGTGAACATCGCCGACGCCGCGGCGCCTGCCCTGCTGTACTTCTGCCTGTCTGGCCGCCTGCTCGGGCGGCTGTACGGCTAGCCCTGTACGAGTGATTGGGCGGCTGGCTGGCCCTTCCGTTGACGCAGCCGTGCCCTGCTGTACGTGTGCCTGCTGTACCTCTGCCCGGCTGCTCGGACGGCTGTACGGCTAGCCCTGTACGAGTGATTGGGCGGCTGGCTGGCTGGTTCTTCGTTGGCGCAGCTGCGCCCTGCTGTACTCCAGCCGACGTACTTCTGCCCGGCTGCCGTCCGTGCAGCCGGGCAGAAAGGACGGCTGTACGGCTAGGCCTGTATGAGTGATTGGGCGCCTGGCTGGCTCTTTGTTGGCGCAACTGCACCCTGCTGTACTTCTGCCCGATGTACTTCTGCCCGGCTGCTCGGGCGGCTGTACGGCCGCCGCTATACGAGTGATTGGGCGGCTGGCGGCTAGATCTCCGTTTTGACGCGGCCATGACCCTTTTGTAGTGCCTGTGTGGCTGGCTGCTGGGGCCGGCTGTACGGCTAGTCCATGCGGATACCATTTTTTGCAGTTCCGACCCTTGGGGCATGGAATTGAGATAACCTTGGGAGTGAGGCTTCCAGCCGCCTTGGGAATGGGGCTACCAGCCGCCTTGGGAGTGAGGCTGCCAGACCAAACGAATGGCTGCACTGTGGAACGGCTGGCTGGTAGACTGTCTGGCTCTCCGTGGGGAGCATGTTGGACCAAGGTGGATTGTGCTAATGACGGGGTGGCTGGTTGGAGCGGCAAGCTAGGCCCGTCCTACAGATAGAGCCAGATGGTGTGTGATTGATGAAAGGGCTTCTCGGTAGGCGCACGCACGCACGCGGCCGCTTGCCGGGTCGGAGGCGTCAAAGGTTTTGAGTTTTTTACACACGCACATATAGGCATCAAGGGCTGGGGTCTAGCTATAACAACGTCGCTGGAGCGGGCACAGGCCTAGGTGTTGTTTCACATGTGAGGGACGTCCGTGCGTGTGTGTGCTTAAGTGAGCTGCGCGTTCGTAAGTAAGGTCTGTGCGTAAGTAAAAGGCGACAGACGCGGCCGTCCACTGCCGCTAGCGGCAGTGGACAGCACGGTCCGTCAACGACTGCTCCTGCTTCACCTGCCAACTGTGGTTGGCCGGGCAAGGCCAGCTGACAAGCGACAGCGCGCGACGTTCCCTGCCAAGCGCTCCGTGGGCGCTCCCATCTCTCATCTCTTCTCATCTCTGCACGTAAAAAAAAATGGAGTCGCAGCAGACTGCCACCGCCAGACACACGCCCGGCACACAGCGTGCGCTCCGTGCGCAACCGCTCCTCGCATGGCGCCCTCTAACGCTCCGCGAGAAGCACATGAAAAACGCAAGGAGGTCAGGACTCAAGGCCCATGCGCCGGGGAGGGGCCACCGCCAAGCACACGCCCAACCCGCAGCGCTACCGCGTGCACTCCTCGCGCGCCGCCCTCGCACGCTGTGCCAGTAGCACATCTCGCAAGGAAGGCCCGTGCGTAAGTAAGCGGCCGGCCAGCGCCAAACACGCCTCACCCACAGCATGCGCGACCGCGTGCGCTCCTCGCGCGCCTCCCTCTCGCGTGCCGCCCTCTCGCGCCCCGCCAGTAGCACACCTCGCAAGGAAGGCCCGGAAGGCCTGTGCGCAAGTAAGCAGCCTGCCACCGCCAAACACACGCCCGTCGGCACGCAGCGTACGCTACCGCGTGCGCTCCTTGCGCCAGCGCTCCTCGCGCGCCGCTCTCTCACGCTCCGCGAGAAGCACATGAAAAAACGCAAGGAGGTCAGGACTCAAGGCCCACGCGGAAGTCATGGTGCGCCAAAGCCGCGGCCGTCGGGGAGGGGCCACCGCCAAGCACACGCCCGACCTGCAGCGCTTCCGCGTGCGCTCCTTGCGCCAGCGCTCCTCGCGCGCCGCCCTCTCGCGCCCCGCCAGGTGTGCACCTTGCAAGCAAGGCCCGTGCGCAAGTAAGCGGCCGGCCAGCGCCAAACACTCCCGTCGGCCCGCAGCGTGCGCTACCGCGTGCGCTCCTTGCGCCAGCGCTCCTCGCGCGCCGCTCTCTCACGCTCCGCGAGAAGCACATAACAAAACGCAAGGAGGTCAGGACTCAAGGCCCATGCGGAAGTCATGGCGCCGGAGCCGCCGGGGGCCACCGCCAAGCACACGCCCGACCCGCGGCGCTACCGCGTGCGCTCCTTGCGCCAGCGCTCCTCGCGCGCCTCTCTCTCGCGCTCCATCAGCAAGTCGTCGAACGCGCGCAGCTCAGCCGCGAGGCGCGCCGCCTCCTCCGCCTCCTCGTCCCGCACCTGCTATGGGATGGGATGGCATGGGATGGGGGTGAGACGGGATGGGATGGGATAGTCCTGATAGGATAGGATACGATAGGATACAGCCACCCTAGGTCTGCTGGGCCATGGCTACTGTCTCCCTGCGGTGGGAGACCAACATGCGAAAGAGGGGGGGAAGAACACATGAGCAGGTCGTCGAATGCCCGCAGCTCAGCTGCGAGGCGCGCCGCTTCCTCCGCCTCCTCGTCCCGCACCTAGGATGGGATGGGATGGGATGGGATGGGGACAGGATGGGATAGTCCTGATAGGATTTAGAATATATCGCAAGGGCAAGGGTAGACCGACAAACACCCTAGGGCGTCCCTCACCTCGCCATTGCCGTCCCGTGCCATGGGACGGCAAAGGTCGTACCATGTCCCTGCCCTGCCATGACCTTGCCCGTGCCCATGCCCGTGCCCATGCCCATGCCCCATGCCCCATGCCCCATGCCCGTGCCCATGCCATCCCTTGCTCTTCCACTCTTGCTTACGCGGGAGACCAAAAGGCGGGGGAGACCAAAAGGCGGGAGGGACCAAAAGGCGGGGCAGGGACGTTCATCAGGTGAGGCTCACCTTGCCCTTGCCGCCCTTGCTAATGGGGGAGACCAAAAGGAGGGGGAGATAAAAAAAAAACAGGAGATTAAGGCGTGGGGGGGGACCAAACGGCGGGGAGACCATAAGGCGGGGCAGGGACGTCCCTCACCTTACCCTTGCCGCCCTTGCTAACGGGGGAGACCAAAAGGCAAGGGGAGACCAAGCGGCGGGGAGACCATAAGGCGGGGCAGGGACGTCCCTCACCTTACCCTTGCCGCCCTTGCTAACGGGGGAGACCAAAAAGCAAGGGGAGACCAAGCGGCGGGGAGACCATAAGGCGGGGCAGGGACGTCCCTCACTTTGCCCTTGCCGCCCTAGCTAACGGGGAACCAAAAGGCAAGGGGAGACCAAGCGGCGGGAGGCCAAAAGGCGGGGCAGGGACGCCCCTCTCACCTTGCCCTTGCCGCCTTTGCTGATGGGGTCGCCCTCGATCGTGGTTGACGTCGTGCCGCGGGTGCTGTCTGAGGCGGCGTCGAGCGTGGAGGCCTTACCAGCGGGCTTCGGCAGCAGCGCCTGCACGTATTTGATACAATGAGGTCTAGTCTTTGCAATTACATTCGCCGGCGTCGAGCCCATCTGGCTGTAGGAAGCTCTGGCACCCTCAAGTTTTACAACACAACCCCCTTAACAAACAGCCCCGCCTTCTTCTACCGAAAGTAACGAGTGGCTCGCCGACGGAGGAGGGCATTGTGCCGAGGCACGACGGGCCACGCGGGCCACGTGCACACCCAGCACCAGTCCTCCCCCCAAAACCCCTACCCTGCCCCTTGTCTGCTCGCCTGCAGTCACAGTTACATCGGCTTTCCAGCGAAGACTGCCTTCTAGTCCTAGTACCACCGCCTAGACCCAAGTCCAGCTCTGGCCCTAACAATTACTTGTGAGGGGCGGTAGCCACCAGCCGGCTGCCTGCCAACGTGTAGTCCTGGATCAAAAAGGAGAGCTATTGTGCGACGCCTCCCAAAGTCCCAACTCCTTCCAGAGGATGGGGGGTCAAGTGGCGCTTGCCAATCTACTTGACCGCCGAGGTGGAGGGGCCGGCGCCCGAGGGGCAGCCGGACCGTACACAACGGCTCTCCACCCGACCCTATCCTGAGCACACACAAACGCCGTGTCACCAGCGCCCCTTGCTTGCTCACCTGCATCGCAATCATGATGGCAGATGGCATGCTAGGGGTAAAATTTTGACAGCTGCCAGCCTTTTCCCCAGGGTCTCTAATGCGCCATCAAAGGCATCCGACGAAGTGTAAAATCGAACACCACCGAATAAAAACCCAGCGCCCCTTGCTTGCTCACCTGCATCGCGAAGAAGCCGAGCGAGAGGCCTGCGCCGGTCACGAGCTGCGGCAGTGCGCGCGTGTGTGTGTGTGCGCGTGTGTGTGTGTGTGTGTGGCAAGATCCGTTGACCGGGAATGCAAAGCGGTGGGATCAGTAACGATTAACCCTCTCTCTTTTCTCCGTGTGTGTGTGTTTGTGTGTGTGTCTCAATAGTGCGTAGGTGGGTGTGCGGGAAGGGGGTGGCACAGTGCGTGAGTGGTGGGGGTGGGTGGGCGGGTGAGTAAGAGGCCTGCGTCGGTCACGAGCTGCGGCAGTGCGCGTGTGTGCGTGTGTGTGTGTGTGTGTGTGTGTGTGTGTGTGTGTGGCAAGAGCCGTAAACCAGGATGCCTAGTGTTGTGATCAGTAGGTATAAGTGAAAGTAACTCTGTGTGTGTGTGTGTGTGTGTGTGTCACAGTGCGTGGGTGGGTGTGCGGGAAGGGGGCGGCACGGTGCGTGGGTGGTGCGTGCGTGTGAGGGTGGGTGCGGGTGGGTGACACGAGCTGCGGCAGTGCGGTGTGGGGTGGGGTGTGGGGGGCACGGTGCGTGTGCGTGAGGGTGGGTGGGGCGGTGGGTGCGTTCAGGGTTCAGGGTTCAGGGATTGAGGTTTGGGGTATACATCATTACTGGTGTCACACAGACTGTAATAGCCATCATCAGGGCTTGAAGATGTCTGTGCTGGACAGCATACCGTAGTCACGCTTTGCTTTTGCGCCTAATTAAGTCTGAGAACGCCCCGCAAAGGCTCCGTAAACGTGAAATGAAGTCCGAAAATGCCCCGCAAAGGTAAACAAAGTCCCATGCGGGATTCGAACGAGGATCAACACTCTACAGGCCTGCAAAAAGCTGCCGCAAAGGCAGCGCAAAGTCGAAATTAAGTCGAAAAAATGCCCCGCAAAGGCCTAAAATCCGAATAAAGAGACCCCTTCAGTGTCCAGACCCCCGCAAAGGCAAAGCGTGACTACGGTATGTTATTTATGTTACTGTTTCGTGCAGTGATTTCATTTTCGGCTGTCCACAGCCATTTGGCTGTATGCCGGATGTACTTTGACCTTGCACACAGCTCAACCCAGCCAGTGGATTGGTAGTCTGACAAGCCCGCCAGACAGAGCACGTCAGCGGCTTTCAAATAACCAATGTATGAGGACAACCGGTCAACGAGGGGTCAACGGTCAACGCGGTCAAAGCAAAATCCGGCTGTGGAATAATTAATTTAAAATCCTGAAAAGGATATCACTGGTTTCGCGGCCCTCGAGCGCCTCGCACCAGCGACAGGACCTTGGGCACAAACACGCCGAGGCCCATCAGCGCGACTCCCCCAAACATTCCGCCGAACGTGAGGAAGAAGAAGAGCGAGAAGATGGCGAGGGCTGCAGGGCGGCAACGGGGAGGGAAGGCACAGGGGTGTGTGCGGGGAGGAGGCTGCGCATGGGCATTGGGTGGGGCAGCTGCAGGAAGAAGAACAGCGAGAAGATGGCGAGGGCTGCAGGGCGTCAGCTGGGGAGGCACGGGTGGGGAGTGCGGGAAGGAGGCTGCCACGTGCGTGTCTGCGCATGGACATTGGGGTTGGGCAGCTGCAGGCATAGCGGTGTGCAGGGAGGAGGCTGCGCACACGTGCGTGCCTGCGCATGTGCTTTGGGTGGAGCAGCTGCAGCTGCTGGCGCGGCGGTGTGCAGGGAGGAGGCTGCGCACACGTGCGTGCCTGCGCATGTGCATTGGGGTGGGGCAGCTGCAGGTGCAGCTCCCCAAAAATGCAGACAGAACACAACGAATACGCACAGCAGTGTGCAGCGAGGAGGCTGCGCACACGTGCGTGACTGCGCATGGGCATTTGGGGGGGGCAGCTGCAGGCAGGCAGCTGCAGGTGCGTGCTGCAGGCTGCGCAGCATGCCCCCCACAGGCTGCAACGAAAGCAGACTCACGCAGGAACATCGTTGAAATGGCGAAGGCGCCTATGGACACCGTCACCCCGATGGAAATGGCCGACACAATAAGGCCGATGAGGATGGGGCCTGCGGGGGTGGGAGTGTGTGGTGGCGTGTGCGTGCGTGCGGTGTGTGCGTGTGTGTGCGTGCGGTGCGTGCGTGCGTGTGTTTGTGCACGCGTGCGTACGTGCATGCGTGTTTGTGTGTGTATGTGTGTGTGCGTGTTGCGTAGTCGGCCGCATGGCACGCATGGGCCATGCACAGGTCCGCCCTCACCAATCACAGCGCCGAGCCCGAGGAGTGCCAGACCACCCAGCACCACTGTATTCTCGGGGATGACCACCTTGCTCTCTCCGTAGCTCACTCTCCAGCTGCCGTCTTGTTTGTTTACGCCAAACCCTGAGCTCGAGCCGTCTGAGCGTCGGTCGTTCTTGTTTCCACGCGCAGATGCGGCCACTTGCCGACTGCCGCTGGTGCTGGTGCTGCGCAGGGCACGCGAGAATTTGTGACTGCGCCACCCCATGCAAGCCCCATGCCACCATGCAACTTTCCACAGCGCTCGACACCCAACGAAACCAGGTGCCCACCTCTCCAGAGGCATCGTGAGCTCTGGCCGGAGCCCGCAGGGCGCAGGTGAGCGACACAGAGACGACGGTGACGCGGATGTACGAGAACCTGCTGCTAGCCCTCTAGGATGCCCGCATCCCGCAGCCCTGACGACGGCCGCCATTGCGTGCGTGTTCTATAGGGTGCGTCCCTTCTCTTCCTGCAATGAGTGGGTGCCACACCACGTGCCACACTTGTCGTCTTCCGCGCAGCTCCAACTTCAACACTCTAACGGGTGTTCAGCCTGAACACCCGTCACACTGGTGCTCGGCTGAGCTCACATAGTTGTGAGATATTGCAACTATACGCGAACGAACTTTCCAGTGCCCAGACAGGGGGCGGTGAAGGACGGTGCTGTGGCACTGGCGGAGAGATGATGGGTCCGCGCGCTGCCGCAGTGGACATGGGACCTGCTCTGGATCTTAGAACCGTTGGGCAGTATTTCTTTGCTGTTCGTCACACAACGCTGGACTGTGGGGGGCTGGTGTTGTCACCTCGCAGGCTAGTAGCAAGCTAGTAGCACGTTCGGCACCTCATGTGTTTTTACTCAGGGTCTAGACGCTCCCGTTGTGTTAAACTTCGACGACGACTACTATACTGTATACTTCACGGGTTCCATAAACATGTACACAAGGGGGGCATCAACAAAAACACACATTTGATGACCTGGGGGTAGGTGCTGCGAGAGGCACACGCGCACTTCACACTCGTGCAGGGGCATCAACCACACGATTGTGTGTTTGAGAGACTGTTGGGTGCTGCATGTTTGAGAGATGCACTTTAACAAACTTGGCCTGGCACAGTTGTCCCACCCGCAATACATCAAATAGACTGCCATATAGAGCCCACCGAGTGCAAACGTCAAGCGCAGTTCTTCCAAATCTGTTCTTTAATAAGTGATTTAGTCAAGTGCCCACATGCAGGGCATGGGCATCTACCTCAAGGCCCGTGTCGATAGATGATGCGCGTGGGTGTGGTGGCACGCGCTCCTTGAAAGTGTGCGCCCCCGGCGGCCCCAGCCGTGCCTGCCGAGGACGCACACCCGCACTGGTGGCCGCACGTGCGTGCGGCAAGTGTGCCATGCTGCCTGGCAGCTCACAGCACCGGTGTGCACGACTGGTAGGCTGGCGCGCTGCGTGGGCTTGTGGATTCTCCTAGTAGAGCTCCCCTAGACGTGTCGTCTAGGCCGTAACGCACGCCCCGGGGTCCTCCGGGGCGTAACGCTTGCGTGTAAAACCTGTAAAACCCGGTGTACACGCGCGAATGCCGGCTCCCGCACGTGGATGCCAGTGATCCCCCTGCGAGCCGTATACCACTCGGGGCCGGATTTCCCATTTCCCAGAAAAGCACCCTGCACCTGGTGAGAGAGGGCACGGAGGGGCGCGTTGGAGAGCTCTCGCCGAGAGCAGCACAACGGCACGCGTGGCATGAACACCCGCTGTTTTTTGTGCCTGGTATGAGCGGTCAAAGTTGCTGGAGCCGGGGAATAAATAACACCTAAAATCCTTCCCAGGAGACACCGGTGGATGCGGGCCACCCACCTCAGGTCCATGAAATATGTCCCTTGTGTGTGATGAAGAGAGTTTTACAATCAACTGCCGGCGGTCACACTTTCGGTTCCAAAGCTCCAGCGGGACTTAAGAGAGCAGGCACGAGGCCCACCAAAAGAGGTCAAGCTACAAAAAGTTGTCAACCACGTAGTGGCGGGCGCCAAGCAAGCAGCACCACAGTGAGTGACAAAGCAGGGACAAAGTATCATCGCTCTAAAACGCAAGCGCTGGAGTGACGCATGCGCTGAGCCTCACAACATCGCAATCACGGTCAGCTGAGCGCATAGTCGCGCATGCTAGCCTTGAGGAACGTCCTCCACCCTGCTCACGCCCACTGTTTTTACAGTTTTTACATGTACGCGCCCGGGGGACCCGGCGCGTGAGTTCAGGCCTAGACTACACGTCTAGGGGAGCTTTACTAGCAGAGCCCGCAAGGTCACGCAGCGCGCCAGCCTACCAGCTCACGCCCACTGCCCACTGACGCATGCATGCGCGCATGACGCCCCCCCCCCCGCCCGCGCGTGTCCGCGCTCGTGACTCCTCTCGGCTCGCTCGTGGCACCCGTCCTCACTTGACCAAGGTGAGAGGGTGGCACCTCCAGGGTCTTCCGGGCGAATAGCTGTAAAACCTGTAAAGCCACGTCACGAGCAGACACCCCACCCAGCCTGGCAGGCTCCCAGACATATGCCTCGGTGGCTGTGTTTGTATCGCACGTGCAGCACACCAATTGCCTCGGACCTAGCCCCTGGTAGGCTGGCTCGCTACGTGGCCTTGCAGGCCTTTCTTAGTAGATCCCCCCTACACGTGTAGTGTAGGCCTTAACTCACGCCTCGGGGTCCTCCGGGCGCGTACGTGTAAATCCTGTAAAACCTTGGACCTAACCCACAGTGAAGGAGCGCAGCATGAGCTGCCTGTCACGGCACACACACACACACACACACACACACACACACAGACGCACACACACGTACACACACACACACAAAAAATGCACGCACACACGCACACACTTACTTGGGAGGTGCTTACTTACTTGGGTTACTTGGGGACGGGGAGGTTCGCGCGTGGCAGGCAGCGCCGGGGGCAGGTACATCACACGCACAATGCAGTGAAATTAGTGAATGGCACACGCACACATGCATTGCATCTCCAAGCTTCACAGCGACGACATGAGTAGTTTGTGGCGCCGGTGCGGCCGCCTGACGCTGATGAGGAGACTCCAGGAGACTCCACTCGCTTCTTGGAGGGGGGCTCTACATCTTTCTCACCACCACCCACCGTCAGCATCACCGCTGATTGCACTGATCTGATCTGTTTAAATGGATGTCGTCGACTGCTCTTCGACGGAGAAATGTGGAATGGGGATTCAGTGCAGATTCAGTGGCCGGATCGCTTTCGCGCGACCACATCTGGCACCACCATGGAAATAACTGCGTCTCCCTCGTGGCTGCGTCTAACGGACGCGGGCATCCTGGCAGCAGTGCTAGCGGTGGCGGTGGCGGTAGCGTTGGTTGAGCGACGGCGTGGCATATGCATTCGGGCTCGCCCTCTTCATGACGCTCATCTTCGCGCTCACCTCTAGCTGGTACTCGCTCCAGGTGCACGCGACTGGGATGGGAGTGCCACTGGTCGTGCTTGCGATGGCGATGGCGGCGCAAGTGATATCGGCAGGGCAGCTGTGTGTCGGGAGCCAGCCAATGTTCGACTCGTTCATGCAAGGCCCCGCGCCCAAGTTCATTGGAGGAGCATGCTTCATGACAATCTATCAGGTGGTTTGGGGGAGGGGGGGTGCACGCATGCACACGACGACTCGCACACACGCACAACGCGCACGCACGCGCACCGAGGCCTCGTCTAACTCCTCCACCAGCTGCCACCTGACAGAGTCGGGCAGCGAGCGGCGCGGGGACGTGACGCACACGCCAACGCCGACCTCGCACCTGCCGCGCTGTTCCCATGCGCAGATCACGACCATCCTGCTCTGCACGGAGAGTGGCTCCTCGCGCCGTGAGCTCGCGCGCTGCCAAGCGTGGGCCAACCTTGTGAAGCACAGCCTGGTGCACTGCATGCTTGCGGCCTGGGCTGCCCTCAGCTCCCCCACCGACCCGCCAGTCGCGATCGCAGTCGCCTCCGCGGCGACGTCGTGGCGCCGCTGCTGCTGCTGCTGCTCACGCCCGGCTCCGCGGCGCGGCGCAAGGGCGAGCGCCAGCCCAGCTCGGCCGTTGCCTGGCCCACCGAAGCGCAGACCAGCGCCGACACGCGGGCCTCTGCTCCCGCCAGCGATCCCGCCGGCGCCGGCACGTCCACCGTTGCCCGCTCCCGCGCCGACACCACCGTGGTGCGTGCAGCCGTGCCGTTGGCGCCCGGCGCGCCCACCGCATCTGATGGCGCCAGGCTGCAGTACACCTCCATCCTGCTGAGTCGCTCGCTGCCCTTCGCCGCCAAGTTCCCCTCGCTGCACCTGGCCGACCACCCGCACCTCGCCACGCCCGAGGGCCCCGCGGCCCTGCGCGTATTGCTTGAGCGCAACATCAGTGCGCGGGTTGGGGCGCCGGTGCGATTTGTGACGCTGGATGTGGGTGCGGGCTGCGTCGTGGTGCACGGCCAAGTGATTGTGGAGGGCTCCGAGGGAGGCGAGACTGAGGCGACGATGCTAAGGGCGACGATCGCGTCGGAGCCGACGGAGGAGCTGGTACCAGAAGGCTCGCGCCTGCTCGATGGGGACGCCGCAGTGCTGCAGCTTGGCGACGGCGCGGCTCCAATGGAGCTGGCGTTCATCGCAGCTGGCGGGCGCGTTGTGAAGGCTCCTTCACGTTCTGCGCCGCGCCCGGTGCCCCCGCCGGGCGTGCCACTGCTGTCTGCCACGTGCCCGCTGCTGGCGCTGCCACCTGGCGGCAGCGGCCGCGTGCACCTGCAGGTAAAGGACGCGCCCAGCCGCTCATGCTTGCACAGAGAGAGTGGTGTTACACATCCACCGCCGGCGGTCACAATCAGTTCCAAAGTTCCAGCGGGACTATCAGAAACCAGGCGCAAGGCCCACCCAAGGGTCAAGCTACAAAAGTAGCCCACAGTAGCGCCGCTCACACTAGGTGGTGGGCGCCAAGCAGCAGCACAGGCCACAGGCACCTCACCCAAACCCCTCCGGTGGGTGGAGGGCAGCCCTTGCATGGCGCGCCCTCGGCCATCCGGTCCTCTCCACTCATCCACTCGTCTCGCTCCACACCCGCAGTTTGCAACGACGCTTCTTGCACGCGCGCTCGGACACGACTCTGAGCTCGTGGTGAGCTGGGCGCTGTCGGGCGCATCCGCAGCGCACATGCCGCTTGTGCGTGAGAACGTGGCTGCACTGCAGGCAGCCGCACGCGCACGCGGCAACCCCCCAGGCCTGATCGACATCGACATCGACCTCGGGCCGCGCCCGTCCCACGGCATGTTCATCGCCCAGGTGGTCGACGGTGACGCCCTTCTTGCCGCGCATTCCGTGGCCCTGCTTCCTGCTTCAGCGGCGGCAGCGGTGGCGGAGCTGCTTCATGCGCGCCTTCCAGTAGACACACTGCGTGCCGTGGCCCACGATCTGGGCGTGCTCCTGTGTGGTCCGCGCGTGCGTGCAGCTGGCGATGCAGTGCTGCTACGTCGTGTCGTGCTCGCCCTGATGGTGGCCGAGAGCGCGTGCCGCCCTGCCCTGCCGGCCCTGCGAGCGCTGCTCAACGGCTCTCTGCGTGAGCTGGACGCTGCTGAAGCAGAGCTGGAGGCCTCGCCGAGCAGCAGCAGCAGCAGCCCCGGCGATGCCGCGGCCGATGCGGACCGGCCCCGCCCGCCCCGCGCCAACCGCCCGCCGCTGCTGTGGTGCTGGGCGTGCGTCATCATTTGTGCAGTCAGGGCGGCGCAGTCTCTCATGGCGCTCTCCGGAGTGGCCGCCGCGCTGTCCACGCTCGCCGCCCTGCCGTACGCCCTCCACATCCTCGCGGCCAGTGGTCGCCTGCCTGCGCGCCTGCCGTGTGCGCCGCGCGGCGTCGACAGCTGTGCCGCTTGGCGCATCTACGTCGCGGCCGTCGTGGTTGCCCATGTGGCGGCCGGCATCGACCCCGGCCCCAGGGCGCACGAGCAGTTTAAGTTCAAGTACGCGGGCGACATCGCCATGCTGCTTGCCGTCGCGTGGCTCGAGACGCCACGGTCGCCAGCCGTGGGCGCCGCGCTCTCGCTGCTCGTCGAGGTGCCGAGCGCGTGCCTGTTCCGCTGGCATGCGCTCGTGAGCTGCGGCGAGGTGCTGAGCACTGGTCAGGCGCTGGCCCAAATCGGCATGCGGGTGGCCCTCCTCATTGCTGTGCACGCCGCTGTGTGGGCGGCCCACGTGCGCGTCGTCCGGCAGTCCACGCACAAGCTCAAGGTGGCGTGAACGAGGAAGGGACCACCTGAACGAATGTCTGAATGGAGGTCTCTTATGCAGGTCATGCCCGTTGCACCAAAGGAAGAGGCCATGTGGTAGGCTGTGCCGCAGAGAGTGGGGGTGAGGCTGCGAGGCTCTGTGGCAGACTGCAAGGCGAAGAAGCTGAGGGGCAGATGGTTGCACGCCTATGAGGCAGACTGTAGCGTGGCGACAAGGCTGCTACGACATGCACGTTGAGATTCCATCTGGTGCAGGCCAGGGGAAACGATCCCGGGCTTGTGAACCCCGGGCATGCTCCCACGGGGAGGCAGCTGTCACACTTGAAAACTGTGTGCCAGGGGGTCACTCATGTTTCACGCCCCAACCCACTAGGCTTTCTACTTGTGGGTCGGGGCGTGATTTTCTTTGGCTGTCCCCACGGTCCGGCTGTATCCATCATGGATACAGCCGCATGGTAAATAAACCAACTCCAGGAGGGAGTTGCAGTGGGAACGGAACAAATCATGTTTTTTGAAGGGGTGGGGGGGCGCGGTGGGGGATGAGGGGCACCCCATCATCTATTTTGACGACTTCTTTATGGTTTCAGTGGGTGTCTGTGCAACCCACTCCAGCTCCTGTTTTTCAGACGACAACACAAGCCCCGTTGCAGCTTCCCCGCCCCCCCCCCCACACACACGCATACACCCTCACATCTAAATTCTCAAATCTGATGACTCTACACAACCGATTGTGCATTTGCACCCACTCCAAGGCAAAACTAAGGTCTGCAAAACATACTGGCCTGGCCTGGCTCGGGTGTGTGAACCAGTGGGCCACACCAGCTGCCCGGTGTGGGGCCCTCACCCTCATTCACCCCAGAAATATGCAGGAAGGGGAATCTTGAGCGGTGGTGAAGTTCCGCTGTCAAAGGGACGGCGTTTGGATGATGGGGTCGGATGATGGTCGCCTCCCCCCCCCCTACTTGTGTGCACACTTTTGAATAATTGCTTGAGGTGGCTTCACATAAACACAAATAAACCACCTGGAGAAAAATCACTGCACGAGACCAGTTGTCAGCTTGCCACACATGCACACATACGCACATGCACATGCACATGAAGACGAGAAATGAGCCACCTGGAGAAAAATCACTGCGCGAGGCCCCTACCACCAGTTGCCAGCTTGCCGCGGTGGCGCTCGCTGCCTGTGGTTCCTGGGAAGGATTTTAGTGTCGAGTTTTTCCCGGCTCGTGCAACTTTGACCGCTCATACCAGACACAAGACATAGCGGGTGTCCACGCAACGCATGCCGCTGGGCTGCTCTCGGCGAGAGCTTTCAAACGCACCCTTCTCCAAGCCCTCTCACACCAAGTCCCTCTCCTACTAAGTGCGGGGGGGTTTTCTGGGGAATGGGGAATCCGGCCCCAAGCGGTTTACGGCTTGAAGGGAGGCCACTGCTCCCTGCCTGTTGTGCGAGGCAGATCCACCCGACCCTGCGGCCCGCCGCATACAACACAACATTGAGCAGCCCCGCGTCGGCATTGAGCAGCCCCGCTGACGCGGGGCTGCGAGACCAGGCGACCCAGGACGACCCAGGCTCCCCCATTGGAAGTTGCAAGTCTGGCACGGTTGGTTTGGGTTGGTTGCACACGACTGTAAAAATGCATCGCCATGAGGTGTCGGGTCAGTCACCCAGCTCAGCTCGCCCACATCCCCGCGCCAACCTCCGAGCCCCCCCGCAGCTGCGACGCACGTGCAGTCGCCGGCACCAATTTGAAGCCCCACAAGGCCTCCAGCAAGGCCTCGCCAAGAAGCCCACGAGGCCTCGCCAAGAAGCCCACGATCGCAAGAAGCAGCCCGCGTCCGGCGCGCCATAGAGTGGCACGCCCACCTGCAAACCCCGCCCCGCCCCTTGGTCCCCGCTTGTGGTGGCGTTGCTGCTGCTGCTCGAGTTCAAGCTGCTCGGCTGCTCGTTAAAGGCCAAAGGGGGTGCAGCCTTGTGCGGGCAGCACCGCCATCTTCCAGAGGGTTGCAGGCGCAAGATGTCTTGCGCCAGCCAATCGATTGGCTGCCACAATGCCGCGGGTTCAGCACAGGTCTTGCACTCGGTTAACATGCATCCAGGCAGCTAGCTGCCCCTATCACAGGCAGGTGGTTATTCTCTATCTGTACAGAGTTGGGGTTCCCTACCACCAACAGCCAGCCATCTCAGGAAGGTGCTCGGGCCATATGGCGCCGAGCACGGTCTTATACGCCTTTAGAGGTGTCCCTGACTGTAACATCCATCATCATCTGTGTTGAGTCAAACCACCCCGGCTTATCCGCCGCCTCGGCTTATCAGTCACCACCGGTCGGCAAACCGTCGTCAAAACCCTCCCGGCCTTGGCCGCCTAGGTAAAGGCCTTTGCTGCTAGCCCCCCACACCGCATCTTGGGATTCGCGTTCACCACCACCGGCGCCCACACACCCCTTGCACACGCCGCCTCGACGCGTCACTCACACCAACGCCGCCGCAAAAGCCAGCAAGCCCTCGTCAAAACTCTCCCGCCGTTGGTGCGTCCGCCTTTGGTGCTGCCGCCTTTGGTGCCGCTGCCTTGTTCTCCATCTTGGGCTTCGCGTTCACCACCACCGGCGCCCGCATACCCTTCCACACGCCGCCTCGACGCATCATTCACACCAACGCCAACGGCTCGCAGGCCCTCGTCAAAACCCTCCCGACTTGGGTGCGGCCGCCTTTGGCGCTGCCGCCTTTGGTGCTGCCGCCTCGTCCCCCATCTTGGGCTTCGCGTTGACCACCGGCACCCCCATCCCCTCGTACGCTGTCAGAACCTCGACGCCGTCGGGCGTGATGAGCAGCGTGTGCTCGTACTGCGCGCGTTGAGGTTGACGGCGCAGGGTTTAGGGTTCAGGGTTTCCTGAGGTTCAGAGGTTGAGGGTTTAGGCGTGATGAGCAGCGTGTGCTCATACTGCGCGCGCAAGGGTTTGCGGCGCAGGGTTTAGGGCTTTGGGTTTAGAGTTTAGGGCTTCTAAGGGTTTCTTGGGGTTCAGAGGTTTAGGGTTTAGGCGTGATGAGCAGCGTGTGTTCGTACTGCGCGCGTAAGAATTTGCGGCGCAGGGTTTAGGGTTTGGGTTTAGAGTTTAGGGTTTCTAAGGGGTTCTTGGGGTTCGGAGTTTAGGGTTTAGGCGTGATGAGCAGCGTGCGCTCGTACTGCGGGCGTGAGGGTTGGCGGTGCAGGGTTTATGGTTCAGGGTTTATGGTCCAGGGTTGAGGGTTTGGGGTAACAACCCTAAAAAAATGACAAAATGTGGCGCGCGCTAACGTGCGTTAAGATGAGGGGTGTTGGTTTGTCGAGCGTCGAGGGGGGGGGGGCGTGTTCGTCACGCTCAAAATCGCAGCACAGGTGTGTGTGCTGTGACGAGAAGACCAAGGACTGGTGATGATGATGATGGATGCTGCAGTCAGGGACGCCTCTAAAGGCGTATAAGACCGTGCTCGGCGCGTATGGCCCGAGCAACTTCATGAGATGGCTGGCTACTGGTGGTAGTGCACCCCCACTCTGCAGAGAGCGTGGGCGCACCCCCAGGTCCCCTACCGCAGCGGCAGTAAACGCTTGTTGCAGTAGGAGCGCGTTAGGGTTTACGGTGCAGGGTTTGGAGTTCAGGGTTGAGGGTTTAAACGTGGCCTTGCGGGCTCTCCTAGTAGAGCTCCCCTAGACGTGTAGTCTAGGCCTTAATTCACGCCCCGGGGTCGTCCGCGTGTACAACCTGTAAAACCTCTCTCTCCTTCCCTCTCTCTCTCTCTCTCTCTCTCTGTGCGTGCGCGTATGTGTTGCGCGTGTCACCCACCTGCGCGCACAGGCCGCCGTCCTCCGTCACCACCGTCCACTTGTCCTTCCACGTCTTGCACCGGATTTGGCCCTGGCGCGCGCGTGCGTGCGTGGGGTGGGTGGGTGGGTGGGTGGGTGGGTGTTTCTGTGTCATGCGGATTTGGACCTGCCGGGAGGTGCGACTACCAAAGCAACGGGTTGTGTGCATGCGTGCAGAGAAACAGTAACGTCGGCTTTCTTAGTCCTAGCACCCAGAGTCAAGTCTAGTTCTTTTGCTGACACTGTTTCCCCACATGCGCTCACCTACTTCAACAAGCGTTTGCTGCCGCTGCGGTAGGGTGGGGACCTGGGGGTGCGCCCACGCTCTTTACAGAGTGGGGGTTCCCTACCACCAACAGCCAGCTATCTCATTAAGGTGCTCGGGCCATATGCGCCGAGCACGGTCTTATACGCCCCTAGAGGTGTCCCTGACTGTAATATCCATCCTCAACACTCACTCGTGAGGGGCGGTAGGCACCAACCGGTTGCCTACAAAGGCGTAGGCGGGACACACGCCGCCACATACCAGCCCTCCAACAAGACCGAGACCCACAGTCGCACCCTGTCTGCAGTGCTCGGGCGATATACGCCGAGCACGGTCGAATACGCCGAGCAAGGTCGAATACACTGCCTGAAGG
>VFSX01000008.1:980000-1022500 GCA_016618255.1 Chlamydomonas sp. UWO 241
CACGCAAACGCACTTTTACGGGATGAGCGCGAATTCCGACCTGGAAAGTGTGGAAACTTGAAATTCTGCATTTTTTGTTTTGCCCCCCCAAATGGCCTCCGGCGGGGTGAGATTGAGGAAATGAACGAGAAGCGTGCGGGGTGAGCCGTCAGCTTCCCATGGTCCTTACCGGAACCATTGCTGCAGGGGCACGCTGTGCGTGCGCTTGCACGCTGTGCGTCAAAACTTGGCCTGTGCCGCCCGCTGTTGTTGAGCTTGGTGCTTGCTGCCTTGCCCGTGCACTCCGTCACTAGCTCCCTCTCTGTCTCTCTCCCGTTCTCTCTCTCCCTCGCCCTCGCCCTCGCCCACTCCCTCTCCGTCTCCCCCTCCCTCTCCCCCTCCCCCTTCCTCTCCCCCTCCCTCTGTCTGTCTCTCTCTCACACGCTGCCAACTCACACCGCATCCTCCCACACTTCTCCTCCTCCCACACTACAGATCAGCTCCGAGTCAGACGACAACGGAATGTACGGCAGGGGCGCCGCGGTTGGGGCGCCGCGCCAGGTGTGTCGTTTTATTGGCTAAGGCAGCCCTACCGCAGTACCGCTGTGTCGCATTAAGTCCGAAAACGCCCCGCAAAGGCAGTGCAAATACGAAATATAGTCGGGAATGTGACCATCCTCACTCGCTGCCTCCCCCCCCTTCCCCCGCCCACCACACACACGTGCGCACACCCGACGCAGGTCACGTCCGCTGGCATCATCTTCAGCAAGGACGTCAAGGACCTCTCCGTGCTGCGGGAGGACGATGAGCTCGCTGCGCGCGAGGCTGAGGCGGCGGGCGGTGGGTACCGCCGGTTATATGGAATGGTGGATGATGAACTCGCTGCGAGCGAGGCTGAGGCGGCGGGCGAGGCGGCGGGCGGTGGGTACCGCCGTTTACCGAAGTCGCGCTTTGCGTTCCCGCCTAATTACGTCCGAAAACGTCCAGCAACGGCTCCGTAAACGTGAAATTAAGTCCGAAACGCGCCGCATGGGTAAAAAAAGCTTCCTGCGGGATTCGGACCCGGATCACCGCTCCTCTACAGGCCCCGCAAAAAGCCGCCGCGAAGGCAGCAGTAACAGTAACAGTAACACGGGGTTTCCAGCTTAGCAGGCTACTCTTCTACTAGAGACACCCGCCGATACTCCAGCACACTTAATTACTAGAGTACCGCCGGCTCCCGGCCGATAGACTACCGCTCCCGCCGGCTAGACTACCCCAAACAGCGGTCTCTGAGAGACATGTCTGGCAAGGAGCATATAGGAGAGGACCTTCCTCAGGGTCACAGTAGTGGCCTTGTGGCCAGTCAAGCCGGCAGAGCCGACTGGCGCTGACTGGAACGGTCCCCGCCTGGCAGTGCATGGCTGTCCAGCTCTCGTTTGCATGGGGCTCAGCCGGCGCCCCATGCCTCATGCATGGCCAGGTCCCACCCTCCAGGGGTGCATGGACGACAGAGTTGTCATGGAGGCTGCCTGAAGACCTTCCAACGCCAGTCACCGGCAGACGAGCGCCTCCGAGGATGGGCGCGGTGACGAACGCTGCGACTGGTGAAGCGGATTTACTCTGTGTTGCCTTGGCGATCACCACCGCTGAAGCCGTGATGGTAGCCCGCCTCCACGGGCAGCCATCTTGACCAATGTCCAGCATGCATTGACGGGCGCCAGCTCCTCCGCTCGTCGATCAACTCGTCGAGATCGGTGCCGCATGGCGTCCTGCATGGGGGGAGGATAAGGGCCGTCTCCCAGCACGGGCCGCGGCAGCGCCGCGGCTACTCGCCAAGCCATGGCAGCGCCGGGCAAGCCGCTCCTGAAGTGTTCCACCGAGGGGCAGTCTAGCAGGAGCCGGGCCAGTCGTATTTTACCCCGCTCGTCAGCGGCACGGAGATCCTCGTCACCAGCAGCCCCGCATTGCTGGGTCAAGGGCTCGGCGACGAGAACGCGCCTCCGTTAATCGAGCGAAGGCAGCGCAAAGACGAAATTAAATTGCAAAACGCCCCGCGAAGGCCTAAAATCCCAAATAAAGAGGGCCTTTAGTGGACCCCCGGGAAGGCAAAGCGAGACTACGGTGTATGGATTGATGGATGACGAACTCGCTGCGCATGAGGCTGAGGCGGCGGGCGAGGCAGCGGGTGGTGGGTACCGCCGTTTATAAGAAATTGATGGCTGACGAACTCGCTGCGCGCGAGGCTGAGGCGGCGGGCGGTGGGTACCGACGCTTAAGGTTCAGGGTTAAAGGTTTGGCGTTTAGGGTTTGGATTGATGGATGGATGGATGGATGGTTGGATGGTTGGATGGATGGATGACGAACTCGCTGCGAGCGAGGCCGAGGCGGCGGGCGGTGGGTACCGACGCTTGAGGTTTAGGGTTCAGGGTTTAAGGTTTGGCGTTTGGATGGATGGTTTAGGGTTCAGGGTTTAAGGTTTGGGGTTTGGATGGATGGTTGGATGGATGGATGACAAACTCGCTGCACGCGAGGCCGAAGCGGCGGGCGAGGCGGGGGGCGGTGGGTACCGACGCTTAAGGTTTTAGGGTTAAGGGTTTAAGGTTAGGCGTTTAGGGTTAAGATAGATGGATGGATGGATGACGAACTTGCTGCGCGCGAGGCCGAGGCGGCTGGCGAGGCAGCGGGCGGTGGGTACCGCCGTTTATATTGATTGATGGATGATGGATTCGCTGCGCGCGAGGCCGATGCGGCGGGCGGTGGGTAGAGCGAGCTCGGCACACACACTCTCGTGCTGGGAGACGCAACACACACACACACACACACACACACACCTCCATCCGTCTTGGCGTTACACGCGCGTGTGCCGCATGCACCGCACACACACACACACACACACACACACAGGCGTGGTGAGGCGGCGGGCAGTGGGTGGAGCGAGCTCGGCACACGCACACGCCCGTGCTGGGAGATGCAACACACACACACACACACACACACACCTCCATCCGTCTTGGCGTGACACGAGCGTGTGCCGCATGCACCGCACACACACACACACACACACACACACAGGCGTGGTGAGGCGGCCTGTGCTGGGAGACGCAACACACACACGCACACATCTCCATCCGTCTTGGCGTGACGCGAGCGTGTGCCGCATGCACCGCACACACAAACGCACACACACACACACACACAGGCGTGGTGAGGCGGCGGGCAGTGGGTGGAGCGAGCTCGGCACACGCACACGCCTGTGCTGGGAGACGCAACACACACACACACACATCTCCATCCGTCTTGGCGTGACACGAGCGTGTGCCGCATGCACCGCACACACACACCGGCATGCACAGGCGTGAGGTCGAGGCGGCAGGCAGTGGGTAGAGCGACCTCGGCACACGCACACGCCCGTGCTGGGAGACGCAACACACACACACACATCCTTCTTGGCGTGACACGAGCGTGTGCTGCATGCACCGCACACACACACACACACACGCACAGGCGTGCCGAGGCCGAGGCCGCGGGCGGTGGATAGAGCGAGCTTGCCACACGCACACGCCCGTGCTGGGAGACGCAACACACACACACACACACACACCTCCATCCGTCTTGGCGTGACACGAGCGTGTGTCGCATGCACCGCACACACACACCGGCGTGCCGAGGTCGATGCGGCGGGCGGTGGGTAGAGCGAGCTCGCCACACGCACACGCCTGGGAGACGCACACGCACAGACACCCACACGCGTCTGGCATAGCGTTACGCGAGCGTCTGTCGCATGCACCCCACACAACACACACACACACACACACACCGCCACAGCGGTACACGTGGGTGGGCCGCATGCACCCCACAACCACACAACCACACACACGCACACACACATCTCACAGGGTCCCTCGAGCGTGAGTCGCATGCACCCACCCACCCCCCATCACACATTGCATTCAATGCAATTCCAGATCGTTACATAGATAACGGCGATATCGTTCCAGAGGCCTGCATAAGGGCGTCTGTCGAAAGCGGGTGACCATTCGACACACACACACACACACGCATCAGGTGTGCCAGGCTACTGCTGGGACCGCTACCTCCGTGCCCAGGCCGGCGGCGGCCTGTGCGAAAAGTTCGATGCTGCGGGGATCACGATGGCGAAGTGAATAGGTGGCGCCTGAGCCGTGCGCTAAAAACAAACTGATTGAGCCGCTGAGCGCGTGCGTTCCACGGCGCGAGAGAGAGATTGAGAGCGTGTGCTGTGTGTTTTGTGCCGCTGGCGCGGTGGCGGTGATGGTGGGAGACTGCTTGGTGGTGATGGTGTAACAATGTATTGAGCGAGCGAGCGCGACTTGCCCCCACGTATCTTCTCGAGCCCGCCTCTAGCTATGCCCCATCGCACTCAGTTTGGCTAGCCCAGCCTTCGACCCCTATCAGTACCCCAGGCGCCTATTTCCTCCATGATGATGATGGATGTTACAGTCAGGGACACCTCTAAAGGCGTATAAGACCGTGCTCGGCGCGTATGGCCCGAGCACCTTACTGAGATGGCTGGCTGTTGGTGGTAGGGAACCCCAACTCTGTAAAGAGCGTGGGCGCACCCCTAGGTCCCCTACCGCAGCGACAGCAAACGCTTGTTGAAGAACGCATGTGGGGAAACGGAAACGCGAGGCAGGTAAATCGCAATCGCCAAATAGGTGTGTTCCTTGAATTTATACTATGTGACTGCGCAGGCCGCAGGTGTGCCTTATGCTAGTCCCCGCCGCCGCCGTGCCCGCAGCAATCTGCATGCAGGCTCCCTTCCAGCAGCCGCAGGCTCCGCAACAATAGCTCCAGTAGCTCCGCTCCAATTGCATCGTCAACTCCCCAACGAATCAACGCTGTGCTGGCGCGAGGCCCGGCCCCTGTGCTGTGCTGGCGCGAGGCCCGGCCCGCACCCTGTGCTGTGCTGGCGCGAGGCCCCGGCACCCTCCGCTGTGCTGGCGCGAGGCCCGGCCCCTGTGCTGTGCTGGCGCGAGGCCCGGCCCGCACCCTCCGCTGTGCTGGCGCGAGGCCCGGCCCCTGTGCTGTGCTGGCGCGAGGCCCGGCCCCTGTGCTGTGCTGGCGCGAGGCCCGGCCCGCACCCTGTGCTGTGCTGGCGCGAGGCCCGGCCCGCACCCTGTGCTGTGCTGGCGCGAGGCCCGGCCCACCCTGTGCTGTGCTGGCGCGAGGCCCGGCCCTGTGCTGTGCTGGCGCGAGGCCCGGCCCGCACCCTCCGCTGTGCTGGCGCGAGGCCCGGCCCCTGTGCTGTGCTGGCGCGAGGCCCGGCCCGCACCCTGTGCTGTGCTGGCGCGAGGCCCGGCCCCTGTGCTGTGCTGGCGCGAGGCCCGGCCCGCACCCTGTGCTGTGCTGGCGCGAGGCCCGCACCCTCCGCTGTGCTGGCGCGAGGCCCGGCCCCTGTGTTGTGCTGGCGCGAGGCCCGGCCCGCAACCTCCGCTGTGCTGGCGCGAGGCCCGGCCCCTGTGCTGTGCTGGCGCGAGGCCCGGCCCGCACCCTGTGCTGTGCTGGCGCGAGGCCCGGCCCGCTGTGCTGTGCTGGCCTGTGCTGTGCTGGCGCGAGGCCCGGCCCCTGTGCTGTGCTGGCGCGAGGCCCGGCCCGCACCCTCCGCTGTGCTGGCGCGAGGCCCGGCCCCTGTGCTGTGCTGGCGCCAGGCCCGGCCCGCACCCTCCGCTGTGCTGGCGCGAGGCCCGGCCCCTGTGCTGTGCTGGCGCGAGGCCCGGCCCGCACCCTGCTGTGCTGGCGCGAGGCCCGGCCCCTGTGCTGTGCTGGCGCGAGGCCCGGCCCCTGTGCTGTGCTGGCGCGCGGCCCGCACCCCCGCTGCGCTCCATGCATGCGCAACGCTCTTTCCTCCATGCACGTCGCCCATGCGACTCGTCAGCAAATCTCCCCCACCCCCGCTGTCTCACCATGGGCATGCTGCCCATACTGCCGCCCTCGCATTCCTGGCCATCTGCTCTGCATGCATGGCCGTCAGGGTCGTCATGGTGGCGGCTGTTCCCCCCGGTGTCCGCATGCCCCCGCCTGACGCCGCCCCCGATAGCGCTCCCCAGACCGTTGCATGGTCGGGGGTGCAGCGCGCACGGGGGTTGAGGGTTCGGGCACCACGATGGCGGCTGCCTTCTCCGCTGTCGCTGTCGCCCCGCTGCTGTGCCTGGTGCTGGTCTGCGCATCAAACATTTCCCGCATATCTGCCCGCATGGCCTGCATCTCTCCCCGCATGGCCTGCATCCCTGCACGCATGGCCTCCATCTCTGCACGCATCCCCTTCACGAGATCCCCCCCCTCTCGCTGCCCTCTCCGCTGCCGCTGCCTCCCCGCTGCCTGGCTGCTGCCCGCCCGCTGCCTCGCCGCCGATCGGTCCGCTGTGGGCGGCGAGGGCGGCGGCTTTCCTGATGGACGCTCTTGTAGGCGGAGGCTGTCGCGCCATCGCCATCGCTTGTTATTTTTTCCATACCCGCCTCAGAACCCGTTTCCTCCGCCATATCCCCCGCCTCCGTACCCGCCTCCGTTTCCCCCGTATCCTCCCCCGCCTCCGTTTTCCCCGCATCCTCCCCTGCCTCCGTAGCCTCCCCCACCCGGCGGCGCCCCGTAAACTGGGAGGCCGCCTCCCCCATGCCCTCGGACGCCCCCTCCTCCTTCGCCTCGCGGCGGCGCAGCAGCCCCGTACCCCCCGCCGTACCCCCCTCCCGAGGGAAGTTTGGGGCTCTCGGCCTCGTCACTCGCACTCCCTTTCCCGACCGCGCCGCACTCCTTGGGTGCCAGGGGGAGCACAGCGAGCAGGAGCAGCTTGGCGAGCTGCTCACGCCCGAGTTGCTGCACCTCGTCGTGGAGGACCCTGCTCGCCGTGGGCGTGGTTGCCGTGGCTGTTGCCGTGGCCGTGTACGTTGCTGTCGCGACCGTGGCCGTTGCCGTGGCTGCCGGAGTGCCGGACGAGCGCCACGCGTGCCGCTGCTCGACCGTGAGGGCCGCGTGCAGGTCCTGCGGTTGCATCCCCCGCAGCTTGCCGAGGCACAGCTCATGCAGCTCGTTGAGCTGCAGGCGCTCCGCCAGCGCGAGCCATCGGACGACGTACGTCGAGGGCTCCTTTGAGTCGTGGGACAGCACCCCGCTCTTGCCCTTGACGAAGGCCACCAGCCGCGCGAGCAGCTTGGGGAAGTCGTACTTGTGCACCACGGGCAGCAGCGTGTAGATGCTTGACAGCGTGAGGGCAGGTGGGTCGTACTCCGGGTGCAGGTAGCTCAGCAGGGAGGTCCACGCGCCGAGGCTGCCTTCCACCTGAGGCAGCGCGTTGAGCGCAGAGAGCAGAGATGGTGTGTTCGTGAGTCGGCCGCAGTGACAGTGGCAGCGATGCCATTTGTGCAATCTGCTCTTGCTGGCAGGTCTTCAGGACTGCTCTCAGTCATGCTGGAGCTCAAGTATGTGCGCCCGCCAGAAGTGGATAAACTCATCAGCATCACCATCAACATGTGCTCACCGGGATTGGGCTGCCTTTCATGTCCTCCAGGGCGTCGCGGAAGAACGGCGAGGCCGCCTGCAGGAACGGGCTCACACACGACAGATCCGCCCCACACGGCAGCTTCAGCATCACGTCGCATGGCAGACAACCTGTAGGCACATGTGGAGGCGTGGTTTTACAGGTTTTACACGCACGCGCCCGGAGGACCCCGGGGCGTAAGTTAAGGCCTAGACGGCACGTCTAGGAGAGCTTTACTTAGAGAGCCTGCAAGGCCACGCAGCGCGCCAGGCTGGCGCCGCCAGCCCACCGGAAATTGAAGCCACTGACGTTTGGAGTCACTCAGTGACACGCAAGCTTGTCAGTCAACGCAATCATGAATGTGGAGGCGCGGCAGGGTAAATGCATGGCGCACCCTGGCCCTTGCAGAGCAGTGGGGGCACCTGTATGCATAGCAGTGGAGGAGATTGCTGGCGGGCATGGAGGAGATTGCTGGAGCCAGCGGCGGCGGCGGGACTAGTAATGGAACACAAGCGCACACACACCTCCCCGGAGGAATGCGTTGCTGTCACAACCTGGGTGGTGTAGGGTGGATGTGAGGGCCTGTCTAGGCCCTGTCTAGGCATCAAGGGTGAAGCGTCAAGGGCTGTCTAGTGTAGTCTAGGCCTTAACTCACGCCCCAGGGTCCTCCGGGCGCGTTCTTGTAAAAAACTGTAAAAGCTGTCTAGTGCCCTGAAGCGTCAAGGGCTGTCTAGTAGGGTTGTGGGCAACCGTATATGGACGGCCCTGTGTATCCGTATATACGTACATACGACCGTATATCCGTATATACGTATCCGTATATGTAGCACAGTTGCCTCATATGTATGTCAAGTTGGGTGAGAGACACGCCGTTGGAACGCTGGATTTACAAGGGGCACTGTTGCTCTCGGTGTGATCATCATGCGTGCTAAGGTTGTTCAGTAAATGCCAAAATCGTATTGTGGCTGCACGGGCGGCCGCGGTGCGTGCGGTGCGGGAGCCAAGTCCTCTCCCTCCTCCCTTCCCCTCCTCTCCCTTCTCCCCCCTCCGTTGAGTCTATGACCTGATCTAGTTCAGTACCCAAGGGCCCCCGTCCCTTGTTAAACGCTGAGCAAGTAATAGCCGAGACACTACCCCACCAAGACCCAGACCCAGACACACACCCAAACCCTAGACCCAGGGGACCCCCTGCCTAGACCCACACCCACACCCACACCGACCCAGGCCCCAGACCCCGCCCTTGCTTCCCGCCCCAGACTCCAGACCCCAGACCCCAGACCTCAGGCCCCAGACCCAAGACCCCAGACCTCGACCCAGAGAGACCTCAAAGTTGTTGCGCCACCCGCCCCATGAGCCCCATGCATGCGCCCCATGCACATCACCACTACCCCCCCCAAAGCTGCATGAAATCGACAGAGCAATTTATCAGCTTAACAATGCAAGCAGAATCGTCCGATTCCGTGCTGTATTCGGGGAGTAGTGTTGCCGTTTGTCGCGTGACTCCAAGGTGTGACCCCGTTGGCTGTCTAAAGGACCTTGCGGCCCACGTTCCTCCATCCGATATCTCTTGCTTACTGCTACTGAGGCTGTTTGCGACCCGTTGCGGCCCGTTGCGGCCCGGATCGCGTCGGCGTCAGCCGCAATCCACACAAAAATAAAAATAAACCGTATATATGCAGTACGTATACCGCCCGCTTTTTACATTCGTATATACGACCGTATATACGGATATACGGGATATACGGTTGCCCACAACCCTACTGTCTAGTGCCCTGTCTAGGTGTCAAGGGTGACACGTCAAGGGTGACGCGTCGACGCACCTACCATGTAGCCAGCCAGTTTCATCCTGAAACTGAGTTCCAGGTGTCGGGCGCTAGCGCCGACACAGGTCTAATTCATCGTGACTGGTGTCACACAGACTGTAGTGCTGCGGCGGGTGTGCTACTAGCCCCGCTTCCGGTGGTCTGGGGGAGGGCTTTTTGGTCCCTTCATGGTTTTATACCTTGGGTCCGCCCTCTGGCCATTTGAGGGGCTGGGTGTGCAGCCTGCACAGTGGTGCTGCTTGCTTGGCGCCCGCCACCAAGTGTGGATGGCGTTACCGTGGGCTACTTTATGATGATGTTTGGTTACAATCCACTTCTGGCGGTCACACGTACGGTTCCAAAGCTCCAGTGGGACTTAGAGAAACAAGGCTCAAGGCCCACAAAAGGTCAAGCTACAAGTAGCCCACGGTAACGCCATCCACACTTGGTGGCGGGCGCCAAGCAAGCAGCACCACTGTGCAGGCTGCACACCCAGCCCCTCAAATGGCCAGAGGGCGGACCCAAGGTATAAAACCATGAAGGGACCAAAAGCCCTCCCCCAGACCACCGGAAGCGGGGCTAGTAGCACACCCGCCGCAGCACTCTACTCAGCGACCACACCGCACCCGCCACCGCACGCGTGTGGCGCCACCTCCCCTTCAAAAACACCCCCAGAGGGAATGCCATCTAGCAAGCAGGTGCAGGCACCCGCTCGCCGTCAACCACGAGGCGCGCGCGGTGGAACTGCGCCCGCTTGCCCGCAGCCTTGGCGGCGAGGAAAGCGGGCCACAGCGCCCGGTGCCGCGCCTCCTCGCGGTCACTGAGCACGTCGAAGACCGCAATCTGCGTCTGGCGCAGCTTCCAGCGCCAGCGCACGACAGTGTCTGCCACGGCACCAGACGCCACGGTGAAGAGCACACGCAGCACGCCGCCCCCGCGCGGCTCCACACCGATGCCCCCGACGGCAGGCTTGGCGTTGATGAACGACGCGGACACGACGCCGCCACCAGCCGGCCCATCCCAGTTGCCAGTGTTGTCGTGCATAAAGCGCACGATATTCGTGGCCAAACGGACAGGCATGCTCACGCCGGCCGCGGCGTCCGCGGCGCGCCGCCGTGCTTCCTCCGCGTCGTCGGCGAAGCAGCCGCTGAACACGTCATTAGCATGGCCGCATCCGTCGCCGCCCGTGACGAACACGATGGCGTCCTCCACAGAGATCGACGCCACGAAACTGAGGCGCAGCGACGCGTCGCCCACACGCGCGGGCAGCCCCCCCCGACGGCAGGGGCCGCGCGCAGATGCGGCTCGCGCGGCGCCCGCCGCAGCAGGCCGCTCCGCCGCCGGCGCGCCCGCCGCCGACGCCACAGGGGCGGCAGCAGCAGCAGGCCGGGCAGGCTGAGCAGCCTTGGCAGCAGGCGCCGCGCGGGGCGCACTGTGGGCCGCATGCGGCACTGCATGCGGCGTGTGCATGGGCGCCCCGGGGGCGCGGCTCATCAGGAGGAGGCGAACCAGGTCCACGAGGGACGCAATCTGTTGCGCCTGCACCTGCACCACAGCGAGCACCCCCGCGAGGGGCAGCTGCTGTGGCCGGCGTCGGCAATCTGTGTAGCGCCCACATGCGTCGGCGCATTCTGTGGCTGAGCACGCGCGCTCGCCTCCCTGTCCATCATCCCGCCTACCAGGCCTCTGAGGTCGTCCACCGCGGCGCTGAGGGCGCGGATGGCGTCTGTGGTGTCGGCCGAGGCCGAAATGTGGTTGCTGGCGCCTCCATGCAGGTGTTGCACCGCCTCCGCGTATGTGGCCGCCCCCAGCGCCCCAGGGAGCGCCAGAAGCGTGATCTGTGTCTCATCGACGCACGCGCGGTTGCGGGGCCGAAGGTCTGAGTCGGAGGAGCCGCTGCTCACCGGTGATTCTGTGGCGGTGGCCGCGCGGGCGACTAGCGCGCCGGCGGCCTTGCTGTGCTTGCGCTTAGAGCGTGTCATGTCGTGTCATCACTTGTAGCTTGACCTTTTGTGGGCCTTGAGCCTTGTTTCTCTAAGTCCCACTGGAGCTTTGGAACCGTACGTGTGACCGCCAGAAGTGGATTTTAAAACTCTCATCATCATCATGTAAAACCCATCACCAGTGTGCGACGCACCCACAGGCAGCGTATTTGGCGGTGCGCGGCGTGTGGCGCCCGGGCACTACCAGCAGGTGGCTGGCTCAGTGACCCCTGGGAATGATTGTAGTAATAAGTTCTTCCCCGACTCAGGCAACTTTGACCGCTCATATCACGCACAATACATGGCGGGCGTTCATGCAATGCATGCCGCTGTGCTGCTCTCTTCGACGAGAGATTTCCAGCGCCACCCTCCCCACCCTCTTCCAACAAGTGTGGGTTTGTTTTCTGGGAAATGGGAAATCCGGGCCCGAGCGGTATACACGGCTTGCAGGGGGATCACTGGGCTGGCTGCTGGTGGGTGGGGGGGGTCTCGTGGGTCGGGCGTGGGACATCAAGGAGGAGCTTGCTTGCGGGCATACATGTATGTACAATCTCCTGTATGCATACAGAAGATTGCTGGCGGGCGTGGAGGAGATTGCTGGCGGGCATGGATAAGATTCCTGGAGCCAACGGCGGCGGCGGAACTAGTTACAGTTACAATTACATTGCCTTTCCAGCAAAGACTACCTCTAGTCCTAGTACCACCGCCTAGACCCAAGTCCAGTTCTGGCCCTCACAATTACTTGTGAGGGGCGGTAGCCACCAGCCGGCTGCATGCCAACGTGTAGTCCCAGAGCAAAGAGAAGAGCTATTGTGCGACGCCTCCCAAATAGGTCCTAACTGCTTCCAGGGGATAGGGGGTCAAGTGGCGCTTGCCAATCTACTTGACCGCCGTGGTGGAGGGGCCGGCGCCTGAGGGGCAGCCGGACCGTACACCACGGCTCTCCACCCGACCCTATCCTGAGCACGCTCAAACGCCGTGTCCGAAAAAGTCTTCCAATCAGAACGAGTGCCACTAGTTTCGCCTAGCTGCTGAATCAGTAGCTTAAGAAAATAGTGTCGGGAGGAGGCTGGAGGCCGGCCTTGCTGCCGAGCCACATCCATTGTGCAGTCAAAAGTCGTACGAGGAAGACGAGAAGCCGGCATGCGCATCACATGGCCTAGCCACTGCATTGATCGCTTTGCCACAAGGCTCTCAATTGGCTCAGTGTCGCACGCCTGCCGAATATAAGTTAATCTGTGCCGGTCGACCAGGCGCACACCCAGAATGCGACGAAGGCAGTTAGAGTGGGCAACCTCCAATCGAGTCAGTTGTGTTTTAGTAGGGGCCCATGTTTCGCAGCCATACAGAAAGTGGGGCAGCACGAAAGTGTTGTAAACCCGCATCTTAGACTGCACTTGCATCTTCTTGCAGGCCCAAATCTTATCAAAAGACGCAAACATGCCCAGCGCGCGACCGACACGCACACCGATCTCCTTCTCCACGCCACCACTCTGGGTTATCCAACTCCCTAGATACTTAAATGCAGAGACGCTCTTCACTTCACCACCAGTCAGCGCAAACGCGGGCAGATCCGCGTCAAAATCTGCTGGCAAAATCATCACTTCTATCTTGGCGGCGTTGATTTGCATGCCAAAGCTAGAGGACACTTTGTCAAGGATTTTCAACATCAGCGCCAACTGAGCTGGGTCATGCGAGAACAAACATAAATCGTCGGCATACATCAGCATTACTATACGCTCAACCGACGACGGGACTAGTAATGGACTAGTAATGGAACACAAGCGCAAACCCACCTCCCCGGAGGTATGCGTTGCTGTCACTACCTGGGTGGTATAGGGTGGATCTGGGGGCCTAGTGCCCTGTCTAGGCGTCAAGCGTGAAGCGTCTAGGGCTGTCTAGTGCCCTGGAGCGCCCAGGGCTGTCTAGTGCCCTGAAGCGGCAAGGGCTGTCTAGTGCCCTGTCTAGGCGTCAAGGGTGACGCGTCAAGGGTGAAGCGTCGACGCACTTACCAGGTAGCCAGCCAGTTTCATCCTGAAACTGAGTTCAAGGTGTCGAGCGCTAGCGTCGACACCGGTCTAATCCATCGTTACTGGTGTCACACAGACTGTAAAATCCAGCATCAGTGTGTGCGACGTACCTACAGGCAGCGGGTTTGGGGCTGCGCGGCGTGTGGCGCCCGGGCACTTCCAGCAGGGGTTCAAGCAAAGGTGGCTGGCTGCTGGTGGTGGAGGTTCCCGTGGGTCGGGGCGTGGGATATCAAGGTCGAAGCGTCGACGCGCCTGCGTCCAGCTGGAACCTGTCCTCCCGCTGCACGGTGACGTCGACCGTCAGCACCAGGCAGTCGTCCTTGTCGTGCCAGCCGGCCTGGTTAGGGGTAAGGGTTTAGGGGGTTTAGGGTGTTTAGGGTGTTAAGGGTTTAGGGGTTTAGGGTGTTAAGGGGGGGGTAGGGTTTTAGGGTTTTAGGGTTTTAGGGTCTTGCGTTTTAGGGTTTTAGATTTAGGATTTTAGGGTTGAAGGGTCTTGGATTTTAGGGTTTAGGGTTTCTAAAGGGTCTAGGGTTTACTGACCTGCGAGTCGCCCAGCTCGGCGAACGCACGCCTCCAGGAGTTCGTGACGCTCTCGAACGTTCCCCTGCCGCCTGTGTCGCAGTTGGTGGGGCAGCGACAGACAGGAGTCCAGTGATTTTGTTTTCAGTTGTTTAGTCATTTTCTGGGAGCCGGCGCGCGAATCAACGTCCCGTTGACCGCCTTGACTGCTGCCTTAGCGTTGACCATCGACTGTCACATACAGGTCGTTTTCAAGCTCGTGACTTGTAAGCTCTACTGATGGGATTGTCAGACCATCAAGCAACTTGGTTGGTTGAGCTCTATCTGATGGGATCGTTATAAGCCATATGGCTCCCAATGGCTCCCAGTAGCCCAAAACAAAATCACTGCAGGCGTCAGAGTGGGTACCACTCTACGCACAGTGACCCCCCTGCAAGCCGCAGGACACGGGGCAAATTAGCAGTTACAGTTACATCGGCTTTCCAGAAAAGACTACCACTAGTCCTTGTACCACCGCCTAGACCCAAGTCCAGTTCTGGCCCCAACAATTCCTTGTGAGGGGCGGAAGCCACCAGCCGGCTGCCTGCCAACGTGTAGTCCCACAGCAAAAAGGAGACATATTGTGCGACGCCTCCAAAATATGTCCTAACTGCTTCCAGGGGATAGGGGTCAAGTGGCGCTTGCCAATCTACTTGGGCACCACTCTACGCACAGTGATCCCCCCGCAAGCCGTAGGACATGGGGCAAATTAGCACAGGGGCAAAAAAAAAACTCTGCTATTGTCGAGCTGCCCCCTGCTGCTTGACTGTGCGCCCGGCGTCCCCCTCCTATACCGCCCGGCGCCCCCCTCCTAAAACGCTCCGGGCCGGATTGCCCTTTCCCCAGGAAACCACATCCACGCTTGGTGGGAGCGGGCGTGGAGGGGTGCGCTGGAAAGCTCTCACCAGGAGCACAACTGCGGCATGCGTTGCGTGAACACCCGCCGTGTCGTGCGCCTGGTAATGAGCTGGTCAAAATTGCTCGAGCCGGGGAAAGAAACCTAAATCCATTTAGGGTTTAGAAGCCCTAAAATACTCAACCCTTAAACCCTAAAATCCCAACACCTAAAATCCTTCCTAAGGGGGCACTGCTCTACCAGCCACACAGCCTGCACACGGGCACTCAGCAGCCCCATACACCCGTAGACCGGATGGCCGCCTCTCCCCCACATATCCTCCACCTCCACACACCCACCTCCAGCCCTCCTACATCCGGCCCCCCCCCCACACACACACACCCGGGCGCGGAGCAAGCCCCCCCCAACTGACCAACACGCAGCGACATGCTGGCGTCCGAGTTGACCAGAGTGATTCAGTAGTCGGCGTTGGGTGCCCACATGGCGTCCTGCGCCACCAGGAAGACCGACAGGTGGGTGCGCTGGTGGTACACCTTGAGCCGCCTGCGGGCAGGGCCAACGAGAGGGGTTCACAATCACAGGCCGGCGGTCACAATCAGTTCCAGAGTTCCAGCAAGATAAAACAAAGCAGTCCTGAGCCCTGCCAAGAGTCGAAAAGGGGGGGAGCCCCACGGCAGCGCCACCCACACGCGGCGGCGGGCACCAAGCAAGCAGCACGTCAGCCAGGCAGCACACTCAGCCCTGAAACAGTCCCGCAGACCCCAGGCAGTGATTTCCTGTTCGGGTCTACACAGCCATTTGGCTGTATGCTGGCTGTACTTTGACCTTGCACACAGCTCACCCCATCCCGTGGATTGTTAGTCAGACAAGCCCGCCAGACAGAGCACGCCAACAGCTTTCATGTGACCTATGTTACATACATAGGCTATGTATAAGGACATGCGGTCAACGGGAGGTTAACGGTCAGCGCGGTCAAAGCAAAATCCGGCTGTGGAATAATTAATAAAAAAATTCCTGAAAAGGAAATCACTGACCCAAGGTATAACCGCTTGCCGACAGGGCCACCGCCGCGCACGGACGGTCAGCAGAGGCGCTGCGGGCAGGCTCGGCTCTCGCGTTTTCAATTGATTTCAATTCATTGACTCTTACAGCCCGGCCACCGGTGGCCGCAGGCTGCGTCCCGGGAAAAAAAGGGCGGTTTACAAACCCTAAAAAAAACTTTCCGCGCAGAAACCGCCATGGGCGGTTAACCGCCCAATCGAAAAAGCACTGTGCGTCCGCCCACCCACCAGGTTGCGATCCCTGCATCGAAGCCGTCGGAGTACACCGGCTCGTTTGTCGCCAGCGGGCTGAAGGCCTTCATGCGGAACTGCGGCGCCGGCGCAGCAGCAGGAGCACCATGCATGCGTGGCGTCAGCATGCATGGCGCGCATGCATGCATGGCGTGCGGCGCTGCATGTAAGTGTCCGCTCGGCAGCAGCGTGCGTCACCGCCAGCCAGTACACCCATGCACACCGTGAATGAGGCGGTCCAGGGGTACCACTCAGTGCTGCTGGCAGCACTGAGAGGCAGCTGCTGGCTGCAGCATCCCGCCTCCGCGACAGACATCACAGATCTGGTGATCGCCGCGGAGCGTGTGCCGTGCGGCGGCTGCTGTTACTGCTGCTGCCGCTTTCCAAACATTTGTGCGGTCGATCTAGCACAAACACATCGATCTAGCTCGAGCTCGAGCGATGATTTTGTGTGCGAAGTTCGGATGTGCGGAATTCCAAACCCAAGCTCTCGTCACACCAGCTGTCACACCCACAGTCCAAGCTGGATCCAGATCGGTGCAAGTTGCAAGCAGCGGCATCAGATGAGATCACATCATGTAGAGCCCCCTGTACTAATTCACTGTGGTCATGACGCGCGGCTGTGCTGGCTGCATGCTGTCGAGGACGCCATCCACCGCTGCCATGCGACATGCGTGTGCTGCTGGGGGCATGCAAGCGCTGATATGGGCCGCGCATGACGTCTCAACAACACAACACCATGACAACCACCGCGCCAACAACAACAAAACAACAAAGCACGGAGACAGCCCGGGCGAGGGCACGTGTGTGGAGGAGCCATTGGGCTGCCATCGGAGACGCTCACTAGCAGCGACTCCGGCTCAACAGGGCCCTTCTTGATGGCAGCGCTGGCCATGCGCTTGCAGTGGTGGCCTGCCTGGCTGCCTCGCGGTTGAGGATGGCCCCAGGTTGCATTACAGGTCTTCCGCCTTGCTTCTTCCCTCCGACTCCTGCTGGTGCTCAATCCACCGCGAGTACGCGCGTGCCTCCAACGCGCGCGCCTTGAGCTGGCAGGTGGCAGTGGGGCGGGTGGGATGGTGTGTGTGTAAGGTTCAGTGCTTTTGTTTTCGGCGTTTGGAGCCGGATTCGGGGGCATTTAAGAGAGAGAGATGTCCAGTCAAATGGCTCCAGAAAAGCAATTAAAATCCGGGAACAAGGCCACTGGTGGGGGTCAGCTGCGCACCGTGTGCCAAGTGACCCTGTCCAGCTGCCCGCAAGCCCGTCCCCCTCCCCCCCCCCCCCCCCCCAAACCCCGAGCAGACACAGCCCGAAACAGACACAGCCCCAAGCAGACACAGCCCCAAGCAGACGCCATACCCCAAGCAGACACAGCCCCGCGCAGACACCATACGACACCAACGCCCACCTGGTTGTACAGGTTTTACACGTACGCGCCCGGAGGACCCCTGGGCGTGAGCAAAGGCCTAAGCTACTCGTCAAGGGGAGCTCTTCTAAGAAAGCCCGCAAGGCCACGCAGCGCGCCAGCCTACCAGTGCACCCACCCACCTGCGCTATGCTGTCCTCGCTCTCTTGCGAGACTGCCTCGTGGACCGCGCGCGCCGCCACGCCGCGCGCGCGCATGTCCTCGATCAGCTGCAGGTCGCGCGCAAGCACGGCCACGGCGCGCGCTGCCTCTGCTTCTGCTCGCGCCTGCAAGAGTGTGTGTGTGTGCGTGTGCGTGTGTGTGTGTGCACGTGTGTGCGTGTGTGTGCGTGTGTGTGTGTGCGCGCGTGTGTACGGCCGTGCGGCGCGTGGCCTCTGCTTCTGCTCGTGCCTGCAAGAGAGTGTGCGAGTGTGTGCCGCGGCAGTCGAGACGAGAGATCAGCGCAGGTCGCGCTGGACTGCGTCCAGGGCGCGCGGTCATCGCCTCGGCGCGCGCGCACACACACACACGCACGCACGCACACACACACACACACATGCACACACACATACACTCGGATGCACACACACCTCGTGCTCCTCCACGTAGCCGGCCGGTGGCGTCGCGCGGGAGTAACTCCGAAAAGCCAATTTCGTGTTTTTGCAACCCCTGGACCCTCCACCCTACACACACACACACACACACACACACACACACACACACACTCGGATGCACACGCACCTCGTGCTCCTCGACGTAGCCGGCCGGCGGCGGCGCGCGGTGCGCGCCGCGCGCGGCCGCCCGCGCCGCGGCCGCGCGCTCGAGCACCGCGTCAGATGCGCGCGCCGCGCTGCTTCGGTGGTGGCTGCCCCCAGCTGACGCGATCCGCCCGGATGCGGACAGTGAGAGGTGGTGGGATCCGTTGCCATTGCCGTAGCCTCCTGCGAGGAGTTGGTGATTGGGTTGTGGAGGTGAGAGAGAGTGTGAGGGAGAGAGAGGTAAGAGAGAGAGAGGAAAGAGGAGAGAGGTGGTGGGCTGCTGCGTGGTGGGCGCCGTTGCCATAGCCTCGTGCGTGGAGTTGGCGGTTGGGTCCCGGAGATGAAAGAGAGAGAGTGAGAGGGAGAGAGAGATTGAGGGAGAGAGAGAGAGAGATGATAGAAGAGAAATGAGAGATAGAGAGATGAGAGAGAGAGCGGGAGAGAGAGAGAGGTGGTGGGCTGCCGCGTGCTGGGCGCCGTGCCCTCCTGCGTGCACTCATCAGCAGTTGGGTCATGGAGATGAGAGAGAGAAGGGGATGATATAAGAGAGATGAGATAGAGAGAGAGAGAGAGAGAGAGAGAGAGAGAGAGAGAGAGAGAGGTGGTGGGCTGCTGCGTAGTGGGGGCTGTGTCCTCCAGCGCGTACTTGTCAGCAGTTGGGTCATAGAGATGAGAGAGAGTGGGAGAGGGAGAGAGAGAGAGGGAGAGAGAGAGAGAGGGGGGAGAGAGATGAGATGAGAGAGAGAGAGCGGGAGAGAGGGAGAGGTGGTGGGCTGCAGCGTGGAGACAAAGAGAGAGGGACAAAGAGAGAGAGAGAGAGAGAGAGGAACAAGAGAAAAAGAACGAGGGACAGAACAGAGAACAGAGAGAGAGGGTACGAGAAGATAGAGAGGGAGAGAGAAGATAGGGAGGAGGAAGAGAGAGGGAAGAGAGAAGGAAGAGAGAGAGAGACAAGGCACCCCAACACCTCCATCAGGGATCCCACAGGCAACGAAACCCACCGTGTATGGGGGAGCGCTCGCGGCCGGCGTGGCCGTTTGGCGACGACGCGTGTGAGGCGTGCTCGTGCGCGGGGCCCCGCGGATGGTCGCGCGGTGTGCGTGCGCGGTCGTGGTCGGATGCGGGGTGCGGCGATGAGGTCGAGGGCTGTGTGCGCGGCAAGGGAGGGGGGGGGTAAGGTTTAAGCGCGTGCGGACGTGGTGGGGTGACGGGGGCGGAGACAAGCTGGAGGGCTGTGCGTGTGTGTGTGTGTGAGGGGTGGGGAAGGGAGGGGGGTTAGGGAGGGAGGGGGGGGGGGGGGGGTAAGCGCGTGCGATCGTGGTGGGGTGAGTGGTGCGGTGGTGAGCAGTGGCCGTTCGGCGCCGACGCGTGTGCGGCGTGGTCGTGCGCGGGGCCTTGCGGGTGGTCGCGCGCGGTGTGCGTGCGCGGTCGTGGTAGGATGCAGGGTGCGGCGATGAGGTCGAGGGCTGTGTGCGCGGCAAGGGAGGGGGAGGGTAAGGTTTTAGCGCGTGCGGACGTGGTGGGGTGACGGGGGCGGAGACAAGCTGGAGGGCTGTGCGTGTGTGTGTGTGTGTGAGGGGTGGGGTAGGGAGGGGGTTAGGGGGGGGGGGGGGGGTAAGCGCGTGCGATCGTGGTGGGGTGAGTGGTGCGGTGGTGAGCAGTGGCCGTTCGGCGCCGATGCGTGTGCGGCGTGGTCGTGCGCGAGGCCTTGCGAGTGGTCGCGCGCGGTGTGCGCGCGCGGTCGTGGTAGAACGCGGGGTGCGGCGATGAGGTCGAGGGCTGTGTGCGCGGCAAGGGAGGGGGAGGGTAAGGTTTTAGCGCGTGCGGACGTGGTGGGGTGACGGGGGCGGAGACAAGCTGGAGGGCTGTGCGTGTGTGTGTGTGTGAGGGGGGGGGTAGGGGGGTAGGGAGGGAGGGGGGGGGTAAGCGCGTGTTGTCGTGGTAGGGTGAGTGGTGCGGTGGTGAGCAGTGGCCGTTCGGCGCCGACACGTGTGCGGCGTGGTCGTGCGCGGGGCCTTGCGGGTGGTCGCGCACGGTGTGCGCGCGCGGTCGTGGAAGGATGCGGGGTGAGGTGACGAGCTGGAGGGCTGTGTGCGTGGGAAGGGAGGGGGGAGGTAAGGTTTTAGCGCGTGCGGACGTGGTGGGGTGAGTGGTGCTGAGACGAGCTGGAGGGCTGTGCGAGTGTGTGGGGGTGTGGGGGTGTGAGGGGGGGGGGAGGGAGGGGGGGTAGGGAGGAAGGGGGAGGGTAAGCGCGTGCGGTTGTGGTGGAGTGAGTGGTGCGGTGATGAACCGTGGCCTTTCGGCGCCGATGCGTGTGCGGCGTGGTCGTGCGCGGGGCCCAGCGGATGGCCGCGCGCGGCGTGCGCGCGCGGTCGTGATAGAATGCGGGGTGAGGTGACGAGGTGGAGGGCTGTGTGCGTGGCAAGGGAGGGGGGGTAAATGTTTTAGCGCGTGCAGACGTGGCGGGGTGAGGGGGGCGGAGACAAGCTGGAGGGTTGTGCGTGTGCGTGTGTGTGTGGGGGGGGTAGGGAGGGGGGCAGGGAGGGAGGGTTTAGGGTGTAAGCGCGTGCAGTTGTGGTGGGGTGAGTGGTGCGGTAATGAGCTGTGGACGTTTTGAGCCGACGCGTAGTGGTCCGTTGTTGGGCATGCAGCAGCAGCAGCAGCGTGTGTGTGTGTGTGTGTGTGTGTCTGACTCGCCTCGCAGTGGTCCGGCGCAGCAGCAGCAGCAGCAGCGTGTGTGTGTGTGTGTGTGTGTGTGTGTGTGAATGTGTGTGCGCGCGCGCATTGGAGTCACCTCATGGCGGTCTGGCGTGGGCCGGGGGTCGAACGACGGGCGGCGCGACCAGCCACTGCTGCTGCTGTCCCAGCCACTGCTGCTGCTGGGACAGCAGCAGCAGCAGCAGCAGCGTGTGTGTGTGTGTGTGTGCCTGACTCGCCTCGCAGTGGTCCGGAGCAGCAGCAGCAGCAGTGTGTGTGTGTGTGCATTTGCACAAGCGTTTTCATCACCTCATAGTGGTCTGGCGTGGGCCGCGGGTCGAACGACGGGCGGCGCGACCAGCCGCCGCTGCTGGCGTTACTGCTCGGCCGCCGATGCTGCTGCTGATTTGGGCTGCGGTAGTCCGCCTCGCTGCCCGCATAGCTGCCACCCACGCCGGCACCTGCGTGTGCATGCGTGTGTGTGCATGCGTGTGTGTGTGTGTGTGTGCATGCATGTGCGTGTGTGTGTATGTGTGAGTGTGTGTGTGGCGCTGCTGCTCGGCCGCCGATGCTGCTGTTGATTTGGGCTGCGGTACTCAGCCTCGCTGCCCGCATAGCTGCTCCCAACGCCGGCACCTGCGTGTGTGTGTGTGTGTGTGAGCGGCGCTGCTGCTGGCTTGGGCTGTCGCAAGAGTCCGCCGTGCTGCCCGCATAGCTGCCCCCCACGCCGGCACCTGCGTGTGCATGCGTGTGTGTGTGTGTGTGTGTGTGTGTGTGGCAGCGAGACGGACTACCACGGCAGCCCAACCCAGCAGCATCGGCGGCCTAGCAGCAGCGTCACACACGCACACACACACACACACACACACACGCATACGCATGCACATGCACACCCACACGTACCCACACCCACACACGCACCGCTGCTGCGCTGCCGCGTGCCCCCCCCTTGCTCGTCCGCCCAGCCGCTGCTGCCACCACCAGACCCAGAGCACGATGCCTCGCACTCGATCTGCTCGCGCGCGTCGGCTATGACCTGCGTGTGCATATGCGTTTGTGTGTGTGCATATGCATGTGTGTGTGTGTGTGTGTGTGTGTGAGGGCGTGTGTGTGTGTGTGTGTGAGAGAGAGAGCGTGCGTGTGTGTGCGTGTGTGTGCGTGCGTGGAATATGCATGCAGCAGTCCCATATGTGGAGGGCTCCGCGGCGCGCCTGCATCGTCGCCTCGAGCGTCTCAAGCAGCTGCATGCGTGCAGTGTGTGTGCATGCATGTGTGCGTGCATGTGCGTGTGCGCGTGTGCGTGTGCGTGTGTGTGTCTGCATGTGTGTGCATGTGCATGCCCATAGGCCCACATCTGGAGCGGTCCGCGACGCGCCTGCATTGTCGCCTCGAGCGTCTCCAGCAGCTGCTGTGGCACGCATGCCATCACGTCCGGTCCTTGCCCCGCCAGGCCGCTCCCCTCTGGCAGGCCCAGCGTGTGCACGATGAGAGCCTCGACTTCAGCCACGACGCGGAAGCTCTCCTCCAAAACCTGCCGTGGGTCAGAGGGGGAGGGTGCACGTGCGTGTTGTGCGTGTACACGTGAACTCTGTGAAACACTTGCCGGGGTGTACTTCTGCTAGTGGGAGGGAGGTAGGGAAGGGGGCCTTAGGATGGAGGGAGGGAGAGAAGGATGAATAGAGCTCTGCGTGTGCGCGTACGTACGTACCATACAGTGTGCAGTAACAGCGTGAGTAACATTAACAGAAACAACGGCTTTCTATCAGAGACTACTCTACTCCATCTAGTACCACCGCCTAGACCTGAGTTCAGTTCTGGCCCCAACAAGCACTGGTGGGCCCTGTGGAGCGGAATGAAGCGGTGGCCCTTTGGCGAGTCACCATCTGCAGCCGGTTGAGGCCCTACCCGCGCCGTAACTCCGTTGTCACGTGTGGCTGTACACAAACCCTCCGCATCCCGCATCCCCTGCGTGCAGTAAAAGTAACATCGGCTTTCCAGCAAAGATTACCTTCTAGTCCTAGTACCACCGCCTAGACCCAAGTCCAGTTATGGCCCTAACAATAACTTGTGAATGGCGGTAGCCACCAGTCGGCTGCCTGCCAGCGTGTAGTCCCAGAGCACAAAGGAGAGCGAATATGCGACGCCTGCAAACAAACTCTCCCCAACCCGTCCTCACCTGCGCCGGGTTGTCGACGTCGAACGCGCGCTCGCCGGCGGCGTCTCGCCCCCCGACACCGTCCCCTCTTGACCGTGACGACGACGACGGCGGCACTGCAGCACGGCCGGGGTGGCGCGCGGCCGCTGCTGCCACCGCTGCCGCCGCTGCCGCCGCACCGCTGCCGCCGCTGCCCCCCTGCTCCCGTGGCAATAGCGCGGGGTCCTGCTGCTGCTGGTCCTGTGGCGGCGGTGCCGTGCCGGCCTGCTGCCTGCTTGCGCTGTAGTGCCGGATGAGGCTGGCAGCTGCAGGTGCGGCTACAGCTGGAGGCGGCGGGTCTGGCAGTGGCGCTGCTCCTGCGGTCGGTCCGTCTGTTGACGCACGCGCTGCGCTGGGGCCAGGCGCACTCTCTGCTGCAACAGGTGCTGCGTGTGGAGCGGTTTCGCTGCCCGCGGCTGCGTGGGACATGCAACAAACGTGAGTCAGCCATGGCGCATGGCATCCATGCATGGCGCAGCATGGCGCGCTCTTTGGACGTGCATATCATGCATTCATCACGAGTACCTAGCCATGCACATGCACCCACCATCATGTGGCGCCTCTATGCTGCATCCGCGCAGCTGTGCCACCATGCCCTGGAGGGCGTCGCGCTCTGCCAGCAGCAGTTCCTCCCCTCCCTCCCCTTCCTCGCCTCCCGGCGCGCTATTGTGCTCGCCAGCACATGGTGCTGCTGTTGGATGTGATGTGATGCTGTTGGAGCGAGAGGGTGTCCTATGTGCACGGGCGAGCCCGAAGCCCTGACGTCCAACCGCCCCTCCACGCTCAAGGTCCTCGTCCATCGGCTGACGATGGCGACTGCCCCACTGGCACTAAGGTCTGCTATCTACGTTCGCAACACAGGTGTGTGCGAAATTCCCACTTATATATCAGTTGGTTGATTATGTGCAATGCTGTTCTGCATCGACGACGACTTATTTGTTGAACTCTAACGATGAGCTGGAACCCCATGGGCGGGAAGAAGGGACCCCCCCAGATGGGTAACCAGGGGATGGAGGCGATGGAGGACGAGCCCCGAGGGAAGAGCGCCATGCCTCCTCAGTGCCCACGCTGCGAACTAACCAAGGCGCAGGTGAGGGATGTGCAGCTGTTGGTGTCTCCAGGGGCGGCGACAAGTTCGGCAGACTGGCGGCGCGGAATGGCACAGAACACGAAATGCATGCTGCATGGACATGATGCATACACGCATGCAACACAAGTGCTGCTCCAGGTCCTGGTATGTGGGGCAACAGGCTTTGGGCGCACACGTGCATGGTCGCGCACGCGCCATGCAGCTCCAAGCTTGTCCATGCGCCACACACACACACACACACGCACACACACACACACACACACGTGCTGCCATCCTTGATCCCCCTCCACGTCAAAGCCTACGCCGTCTCGTACGTCGTATCCCTTCCAAAAACACTGCCCTGACGCCGGCAGTGCAGTGCACACGCGCGTGCCCCTTGTGCCCATCCCCTCCATCCCGTCCACGCCCACCCCTGGTCCGCCTGCCCCGCAGTTCACCCGCACGATCCAAAACTACCAGAAGGCGTACCGCAAGAAGGTCGAGGGTCTCAAGACGGAGCTCAAGTCGACGCGAGTGGCGAACACGCGGCTCACCAAGCAGGTCAAGAGCCTCAAGGCGAGTGCGCAGCTATGCAATCGTCTCCTACAGCAGGGGCGGGGGGGGGGGAAGGGACCTGCCCCTCCCCCCTCCCCTCCCCACCACCCACAGCGTGGGGCCCGCAACTGTAACCTCCCGTAACGTACGGGGCTTACGAGCACGCCCTCGCAAAGTGCCCCGCAACACCCCGTAACGCGAGAAAGGTGTGAAACGGTGTGAATGTGCGCCACACACCGTTGACTGGCCGTGGAATGCGTTGACTTGGGGTCACGGGAGGGGTTACAGGAGAGTTTCGTGAAGGGTTGCGAGCCACGCGGGTTACCGGCCACGCGGTGTGGGTTTACGGGCCCCACGCTGCCCCCCCCCCTCGACCCCCCCCCCCACACACACACACAACCCCCCACTGACACCACGTGCCCTCCCGTCCGCAGAGCCTCACGCGCGTCCACGTGCCGAGCATAGCACTAGGCGCCGCGGTCTGCGCGCTCTTCATGAAGCTGTGGTCGCGGCGCGGCGGCAGGGGTGGCAGCAAGACGGCTGTCGGCGAGGAGGCGGCGGTGGTCGAGGTCGCGGAGCCGGGCACGCCCGAGGAGGCGGAGCACTGATAGCGCACGCTTACGCGAGCTGTTGAGAGGGAGTCGTGCGCGTCACGCCAGCCTGGCCACGCTGCAGGGGCTGCTGGACCACGCTGCGGCAGCCGGCGGCAGACGCGTGCGCTGTGGCACAGCAGTGCGCGCCAAAGTGCAAGCGTGTGTGTATCCCTTTGTTTTGATGACCCAAATGATGGAGGTTGGCAGCGGCCCATGACGAGCCGCTGCGCCCTGGCGTGCTGCGAGGTAGCTAGGGGGCATGCGGGAGGCGCGGTTCGGGGGCTAGTTAGCACGTCAACGGCCCTCAGGTCTCATAGCCTGCCTCCCCCCACCCCATAACTGCATGGGTTTTGTGCACTCGTGGACAAGTGCGAGGTTAGTGAAGTGTGTTGAGTTTTGTAAGCACAATCTTTTAAACCTCCCAAAAGACAGACCCACGAAAAGCTCCTCTGCGCTCCATCAGAGCTACCCATGGACTTTGCCGTCTCAGCCAAGGTCCGCGGCGCGCGCGCGGCCAGTGGCGGTGCGGCACGGAGTGGCCGATTTAACAGGGCCGTGTCTGTGCGCGCCTCGGCGCCCCGCGACATCAAGCTCACACATTCGCAATCGGTGTCACTCGACGGCTCGGCGCCCATCAGCGGGGCGTACCAGCAGCCGGCACAGTCCTCGGGGCCTGGCCTGGTGCCGACGGTGCTCGGCGGAGTCGCGTTGCTCGGCGTCTGCGCGGTGGCGTGGAAGAAGTCGTCCAAGTGAGTGGACTCTCGTGACACGGCCGTGAGGGGGCAGCATGCGGCCCGTGGAGTCGGATTCTGCTGCATGCTGACCATGCAAACGCGCCATGCTGACACAAACCCCATGCACATGCCCGAACACCCAAGGGCGATCACTGCCGTGACAGACAAGCTGCCATGGAGCAAGGCCAGCCGCGACTTGAAAAGTGAGAGGGCACACGCGCAGCATCACGGGGGATTGCAGCATGCCCAGTGTGCCATGGGCCGCGGCGGCGTACGAAGCACACAGCTCGCAACAGCTGGCGGGGGCACTATGGGCCGCCGTGTGCGTCCGCCCCCACCTCCTCCACCACCAATACCGCAGTGGTCGAGAGCCTGAACAACTTCGAGCGCTCGTCGCTGTCTGAGAACACCATCGCGGCCGCGCGGGCGCGGCGCAGCAAGGAGAGGTGGGCGCACACAATCGCGTGCGTGTGTGCGTGTGTGTGTGTGTGTGTGTGAATGCAGCGCGTGCAGAACCACTGCTGCCACCGCCCCACTGCACTGCCGTCGTGCTGCGTACTGCGCGCAGAGCGTAGCTGCGTCCCCCTGCGGGGTGCATACGCACGGTGTCCCTGCCTTCCGAGGAGAGCCCTCCAAAACCTCCCCACGCGCCACCTGGTGCCCCCACCACACGCACACACACACACACACACACACCCTTGGCCCGCACCACACCGGCACACATCCTCCCCCTTCCTCCTTCGCCCCCTCCCCCCCACACACACCCTCACCCTCACCCCTTCACCCGCACCGCGCCGCACACATCCTCACCCTTCCTCCGTCGCCCCCCTTTCCCCCCCCCCCCCACACCCTCACCCTCACCCTCCCCGCTTCGTCTCCGCACCCGCAACCAGCGCCAACCAAAAGATGGACCTCAACGACATCGAGCTGCCGGACAACCACCCGTGGGCAACAAAGGTGCGCCGCAGTGGTTTCCTTTTTGGCGCGACACAGCCGTTTGGCTGTATCCCGGCTGTGCTTTGACCTTCAACACAGCTCAACCCATTAAGAGGATTGGACGTCTGCCGAGCTCGCCAGACAGAGCGCGTAGATAGTTTTCAAATAACCTTTAACTGAGGGCACACGGTCAGCGGGAGGTCAACGGTCAACGCGGTCAAAGCAAAATCCGGCTGTGATAATTAAGTTTAACTCCCAAAAAGATAACCACTGGTGCGCCGGGATGGAAGCTAGCCCAGCGCGTGTTAGGAGGGGGGTGGGGTGGAGAGGTGACACACACACACACACACAGCGCACGGACACGAAAGTCAACAAAGCGACAGCTGTGGAGCGACTGCGCGTGCAGCACACACATGCACACACATACACGCACACACACGCACACAAACACGCACGCACGCGCACACACGCTCACACACAGAGCGCGAGGACATGAAAGTCGACGAAGCGACAGCTGCAAGGCAGCTGCAGCACACACGTGCACACACGTGCACACATGCACACACACACATTCATACACACACACACATAGTGCAAGGACACGGAGGTCGACTGAGCAACAGCTGCGGAGCGAGTGCGCGTGCAGCACACACACACACAAACACACAAACACACATGCACACACACGCACACGAACACGCACACACGCATGCACACACACACAGCGCAAGGACATGGAGGTCGACGGAGCAACAGCTGCGGAGCGACTGCGCGTGCAGCGCCGCGCGCGCCCCGCGGCGCCACCCCCGAGGCAGCACATGGCGCCAGGTGTGTGTGTGTGTTCCTGTGTATGTGTGAGAGAGAGAGATGGCGCTCCGCGGTGCCGCCCCCGAGGCAGCACAAGGCAACATGTGTGTGTATGAGAGAGAGGGAGAGAAGGAGGGCGAGAGAGAGGGCGTCCCGCAGTGCCAGGTGCATGTGGTCGATTGTATATTCTGTCAGATGCCGAGGATAGCGTACTAGACCCATGTGTGCGCGCGTCAGGTGTGCGTTTGTGCCAGGTGTGCGTGCCAGGTGTGTGTGTGTGTGTGTGTCATTTCCGGTGCATGCGGCTCGCGTTACGTTTGGCCTGTTGCGTGTCATGCGTGCATTACGCAGCACCTCCCCTCTCTCACGTACTGGTTGTAGCCATGGCAGGGTCGGACAGTTTGCACACCGCCACACGCGGTCTTGGCGCCTTCTGCCGCCCGCCAGCAACGCCCCCCCGCCCTCCCCCCACCCGCCTCTCCTCCCCCCGCCCCACATTCACACAGTATAAGACGCCATCGAAGGCGTCCGACAGGCTGTGAATTGACCCCCCCCCCCCCAAAACACACACACGCAGGCGGAGAGCGACCGCAGCGGCCGGAGATGACGCCCGGGGGCGAGCGGCCACAGGCGCCGCCCCCTTTGGCGAACGGACGGGCGATGCGCCAGGCCGGGCGCATGGGCGGGGAGCAGTGAAGGCGCGGACTGGATGGCGGACCCTTCAGCAGTCACCGGGCTGCGGGTCACCGAGGCGCCGGGGCGGCCGCGCGGGCAGTGGGTGCGCGTCGAGCCGCGCGCGCCCCGCGTCGCCGCCCCCGAGGCAGCAGCAAGATGATGCGCCAGGGGGGGCGAGCGCCCTCCCCCCCCCCCCCTGCCCGCCCGGCGAACGGACGGGCGATGCGCCAGGCCGGGCGCACGGGCGGGAGCAGTGAGCGTACGGCAGCAGCGGACCGTTCTGCATCACCGGGCTGTAGGGTCACCGAGGCCAGCCGCACAGGCAGTGGGTGTGCAGCGAGGTGCAGCACGTAAGGCCCCGAGGCTGCAGCAGATGGCGCGCCAGCGGGGCGGCCCCGGAGGGTGGAGACGACAACACAGGGAGGCGCGCCAGGCCGGGCGCATGGGCGGGGGGCAGTGCGGCGCAGTTGGCTGCGAGGCGCAAGCTGCCGAGTCTGCAGCAGATGACACCGCGGTGTGTGTGTGTGGGGGGGGGGTGAGCTGTTCCCCCAGCAGGTGCATCCTCCCGCACAGACGCGGACACAGAGCAAGGCGCGGAGTGGCCGAAGCGCGCCGGAGCCGGAGCGAGGCGCGCATCATTCGCTGGGCTGTGAGCGGCCGCACGGGAAGCGGACTGTGGCGCGCAGCCGCGAGCCGGCCGGAGCGAAAGCGGATCCGTCGCTGGGCTGTGAGCGGCCGCACGGGCAGCGGTCTGTGGGGCGCAGCAGAGCTGTGAGGCACGGCCACAGTGCCAGGCGAGGCGCGGAGCTGTGATGCGGCTCATACACGGGCTGTGAGGCGTGGACTGGCCCCGGAGCGAGGCGTGGATCATTCGCTGGGCTGTGAGCGGCCGCACGGGCAGCGCGCTGTGGGGCACAGCCAAGCCGTGGAGCGCGGCCGCGTGCTGCGGCATCGGCTACCGCGCCATGCGCCGCCTAGCAGCTGGGTGTCGCGAGCTGCCACGTGTGTCAATGGCGGCGGCAGGCTGCGCGTCTGCCGGCACCTGCGGCTCACACAGCGCACCAACGCCACCATCACCACCACCACAACAGCAACAACCACTTGGAGCGTTGCACAGAACGCTGCACTAGTGCAACCACTAGTGCAGCACACACACGTTGTGTCCCAAGAGAGATCAGCATAGGATGTTGGTAGCGCGGGCGACCCGCCAGCGCACCATCAAGTAAGAGAATGCAGGCCAATTGGGGCGGTGGGGCCCGAAAGGTTTAGGCAGCTGTCAGTAGTAGCTGCTCTAGTAGAGAGACACCTTAACTGTTCGTAGAGATGCGACACGACACACACTCGCGCGCCCACTTGGTCATTGTAAGGAGGCTTGGTGTGGTTGCTCACACTCACTGCAGCTCACTACAGCTGCCTGCCCGCTACATCCACAGGCATGCCTTGCGCGATACTCTGCCTTGAACTTGAGCATAAAGCATCTGAGAAACCTGCCTGCTCCTGGCATACTGTCCACCCACAGAGCCTCGCGCAGCAAGCACTAAAGTCAGGTTTTACACGTCCGCCCGACGACCCCCAGGCGTGAGTCAAGGCCTAGACTACACGTCTAGGGGGGTTCTACTGACTGTGGGCTCTAATAGGAGAGCCAGCAAGGCCACGCAGCGTGCCAGCCTACCAGCACCTGCAGTCGAGTCACTCGCATTGGTCAAGCTAGCGTGTCGCAGCTAGTGTCCACGCTGCGCCGCGTCACCACAGAGCCGCAACACACGCGCGAGCTGGCAGCAGCGACTGCGTCATCTCGCACAAACATATTGGTTTTACAGGTTTACACGTGCACGCCCGAAGGACCCCGGGGCGTGAGTTCAGGCCTAGACTACACGTCTAGGGGAGCTCTACTAGGAGAGCCCACAAGGCACAAACAGATTGCATACGGCCTGTAACACCCCTCGTCGCGCGCAGAAAGGAATCGCGGCATAAATGGGTGCAATATGTCGGACTAGCCGGTGGCCCCCCTTGCGCTTGATGCCAAGCTGCGGCCCGTCTCAGCCTCGCGCCGCCGCGCGCGCCGGCAGCAGCAAGCCGCGACACTCCCCGAACGACGCTGGCTCTGGCCCCGCCCCACCACCTGCCCCACCCCGCCGCAACCGCCGCACAGGTGGGGCTGTACCATGCCAGCGTCATGCCGCCGCGCGCGCCGGCAGCAGCGCGCCGCGACACTCTCCGAACGACGCTGGCTCTGGCTCCACCCCACCACCTGCCCCACCCCCGCCACGCCCGCCGCACCACCCGCGCAGCACTATGCCAGCGTCGCACGCGCCGCACGCGCCGGAAGCAGCGTGCCGCGGCACTCCCCGAACGACACTGGCTCTGGCCCCGCCCCACCAACCCCGCCACCACGGCCGCACCACCCGCGCAGCACAACCTCGTCCCCATCCTCTAGGTACACTCTCCGCGCGACCACGGCGGCGTCGTGGGCGGGGTCCACCCGCCCACTCGGGCGCTCACAGTCACTTGGAGAGACCGCTGTGAAGTCAAGGGTGTCGCGGCCGGCGGAGGTGGCCTCAAAGAGGCAGCCGCGCGCGCCTGTGCGTGTGTGTGTGTGTGTGTGTGCGTGTGTGTGTGTGTGTGTGGTGTGTGTGTGTGTGTGTGTGTGTGTGCGCGTGTGTGTGTGTGTGTGTGTGTGTGTGTGTGTGTACGTGCGCGCTTCTCCTCGGATGAAAATGAGTCTCCTCGGGCAACCGACACACCCACCTGGGCCCCCGCCGCTGATCGTGCCGGACCCCAGCAGGTCGCCGGGGCGAAGGTTGCACCCGCCAACTGTGTGGTGCGCAATCATCTGCGGCCATGTGTAGTACCTGTGTGTGTGTGTGTGGGTGGGTGGGTGGGGTGTTATATGCGGTGAGCATGTGTTTATGTAGGGCGGGCGGGTGGGTGGTGGGGGGGGATGGGGCACCCGCCGACTGTGTGGTTTCAATCATCTGCCGCCACGTATAGTATCTGTGTGTGTGTATGTGTGTGTGTGTGTGTGTGTGTGGTATTTTATATGAGGTGAGCATGTGTGTATTTGTTTGGGGGCAGGGGAGGGGGGGAGGGGACGGGGCACCTGCCGACCGTGTGGTGCGCAATCATTTGCGGCCACGTGTAGTACCTGCGTGTGTGTTTGTGTGGGGGGTGTTTTATATGAGGTGAGCATGTGTGTGTGGGGGGGGGGAGGGGTGATGAGGGGGCGTGTGGGTGTGGGGGGGGAGCAGCCGCCGACTGTGTGGTGCGCAATCTGCGGCCACGCGTAGTACCTGCGTGTGGGGCAGGTTTGTGTGCGTGTGTGTGTGTGCATGTGTGTTTATGTGTGTGCGCGCATGCATGCGTGCGTGTGTGTGTGCGTGTGCGTCTGCGCGTGTTTGCATGTGTGTGTGTTTGCGTGGTTGAGTGTTTGCGTGTGTGTGTGTGTGTGTGTGTGTGCATGCGCATGTGCATGTGAACCCACATGAGCTTGAAGTTGGAGGCGACCCTGCAGTGCGTGCGCGTGCCAGTTGTCCTTTCCAGGGTTTCTGGGTCCCATCCAGCCACCACTGCCCCGATACAAAGCCCCAAAATGTAGGACGACGGGGCAGCGGGGGCTACGCCCGCGCGAGTGGACCTTACAAGGGCGGCACTCTATTCGAGCGTCGCACACGGCTGTAGAATCCATCATGGTGGAACTGAACCCACATGAGCTTGAAGTTGGTGGACGAGACCCTGCGCAGTGCGTGCGCATGCCAGCTGACCTATCCAGGGGTTTCGTGTCCCGCCCAACCATCACTGGCCCAATACTAAACCCCAGACTGTGGGAGCGTCACACACGGCTGTAAAATCCACGATGGTGATGGTGACACTGAACCCACATGAGCTTCAAGTTGGTGGAGGAGACTCTACTACACGGGGTTGTCGTGCCAGCTGGCCTAGCCAGGGTTTTGGGTCCTAGTCCCTATCAAAAAATCAATGATGGTGATGGTGACGCTGAACCCACATGAGCTTGAAGTTGGGGGACGAGACCCTGCAGTGTGTGCGCGTGCCAGCTGACCTGTCCAGTTTTTTTTGGGGGGGGGTCCTACCAAACCGCCAATGGCCCAGTGCTAACCCCCAAACTGTAGGTGCGTCACACACGGCTGTAAAATCCATCATGATGATGGTGAAACTGAACCCACATGAGCTTATAGTTGGTGGACGACACCCTGCAGTGCGCGCGCGTGCCAGCTGGCCTATCCAGGGGTTTCGGGTCCTACCGAACCACCACTGGCACAATACTCAAATTCAAACTGTAGGTGCATCACACACGACTGCAACATACGTGATGATGATGGTGAAACCGAACCCACATGAGCTTGACGTTGGTCGACGAGACCCTGCGCAGTGCGTGCGCGTGCCAGCTGACCTATCCAGGGTTTTCGGGTCCCATCACTGCCCCATCCCATCACTGCCCCAATATAAAACCCCAAACTGTAGGTGCGTCACACACGGCTGTAAAATCCACGATGGTGATGGTGACACTGAACCCACATGAGCTTCAAGTTGGTGGAGGAGACTCTACTACACGGGGTTGTCGTGCCAGCTGGCCTAGCCAGGGTTTTGGGTCCTAGTCCCTATCAAACCATCACTGACTTAAACTGAACCCACATGAGCTTGAAGTTGGTGGACGAGACCCTGCACGGGGTCTCCGTGCCGTTGGGAACCACGTCTGCTGACACAGCGATGTCGTACGTGGAGCGGGCCGACTCGCGCAGGTAGGGCAGGAGCTCAGGGTCCTGCACAAACAAACAAAAACGATAAACATATTGGTGGGTGGGAGTGACAGGGGGGGGGGGGCAGCAAGCACCACGTCTGCTGACACGGCGACGTCGTATGTGGAGCGGGCTGACTTGCGGAGGTAGGGCAGGAGCTCAGGGTCCTGCACAGACACAAAAAAATACGAGAGAAGATTAGTGGGTGGGGGTGGGGGTTAGAAGAGTAGCCTTGTTACTTGGGTGGCGGTGACTCTACAGGGGGGGGAGGGGGGGCAGCAGGCACGTCTGCTGACACGGGCGACGTCGTACGTGGAGCGAGCCGACTCGCTTATGTAGGGCAGGAGCTTGGAGACCTGCACAGACACAAAAGAGACAAGAACATTGGTGGGTGGGGGTGACTTTACAGGGGGGGTGAGGGGGGGGGTGCAGTAGGGGGACCAAGGGGGGGACCACGTCGGCTGACACGGCGACGTCGTAGGTGGCGCGGGCTGACTCGCACAGATAGGGCAGGAGCTCAGTCAGGGTCCTGGGGTTTGGGGTTTGGGGTTTGGGGTTCGTTTTTTTGTCACAATGACACGGGGTGGGGTGGGGTGGGTGTGAGTGGAGGGGAGCTCTGCAGGGGCGGGGGGATAGATGGAGCGGGCCGACTCGCGCAGGTAGGGCAGGAGCTCGGGGTCCTGCACACACAAAAAAACAGAATGAGAGAGAAGAATACTGGTGGTGGGGGGTGACTCTACAGGGGGGGGGGCAAGGGGGGGGGGAGGGGGGCAAGGCAGGCACAACGTCTGCTGACACAGCGACGTCGTACGTGGCGCGGGTCGACTCGCGCAGGTGGGGCAGGAGCTCAGGGTCCTGCACACACACAAAACAGTCGAGATAATTGGTGGGTGGGTGTGACTCTACAAGGCTGGGGAAGGAGGAGAGGGGGGGGCAAGGGGGGGGGGGGGCAGCAGGGGGACCAAGGGGGGGACCACGTCTGCTGACACGGGCGACGTCGTACGTGGCGCGGGCCGACTCGCGGAGGTGGGGCAGGAGTTTGGGGTCCTGCACACACACAAAAGAACGAGAGAAGAAGATTGATGGGTGGGGGTGACTCTACAGGGGGGGGGGTAAAGAGGGAGGGCAAGGCTGGCACCACGTGTGCTGACACAGCGGCGTCATACGTGGCGCGGGTCGACTCGCGCAGGTGGGGCAGGAGCTCAGGGTCCTGCACACACACAAAAGAGTCGAGATAATTGGTGGGTGGGTGTGACTCTACAAGGCTGGTGAAGGGGGAGAGGGGGGGGGCAAGGGGGGGGGCAGCAGGGGGACCAAGGGGGGGGACCCAGTCTGCTGACACGGGCGACGTCGTACGTGGCGCGGGCCGACTCGCGGAGGTGGGGCAGGAGTTTGGGGTCCTGCACACACACAAAAGAACGAGAGAAGAAGATTGGTGGGTGGGTGTGGCTCTAAAGGGGGGGGGGTCAAGGGGGGAGGGGGGGCAGCAGGCACGCCTGCTGACACGGCGACATCGGAGGAGGAGCGGGCCGACTCGCGCAGGTAGGGCAGGAGCTCGGGTTCCTGCAAAACAATGGGTGCAGGGGTGGGTGAGCGCGTGTGGGTGGGTGGGCTTGCGTGTGTTGGTGGGAGGACAGCAGGGGGCACCGCGTCTGCCGACACTTTTTGAACCTTTTTCGTCCGTTCTTCTAACCTCTCCCCTTCGCCTGCCTGGCCCGAGCCCAATTGAAATATCTACCAAATCGACACTCTAGGACCTCCTTTCGATATAATCATTTTTTGCACTCGCCTGCACCGGCGCGCCGACCCGAAGCACCTCCAGCGCGTCTGGCGTGACCACCCACGGCCGCCTCGCTCCCTTTGTCGCCTGGCATCCCCCGCCTGGCCCCAAACCAGGCCTAAACCACGCAGAAACTGCACAGAAAGACTCGCCTGCACCGGCGCGTCGACCCGAAACGGCCCCAGCGCCCCTGGCGTCACCACCCACCCACGGCCGTTCTTCCAGCCCCCTCCCCCCCCACACTTGCTTTCCATCCCCAAGCCACACACAAAACCGCCCAGAAAAGCTTGCCTGCACCGGCGCGCCGACCCGCAACGGCCCCAGTGCCCCTGGCGTCACCACCCACGGGGAGACCCCCCTCGCCTCGTGCCTCCCCCCTCCCCCCTTGCTCCAAAACGACCACATGGCGGGCCCCCAAGCCTGACCCACACCTAGAAACTCCAGACCTAAAAAGCAAACAGGAAAACTCGCCTGCACCGGCGCACCCACCCGGAACGACTCCAGCGCGTCTGGCGTGACCACCCACCCACGGCGGTTCTTCCAGCCCCCTTCCCCCCCCCACCTACTTTCCACCCCCCAGCTCCACTCGCGTGCACCGGCGCGCCGACCCGCAACGGCCCCAGCGCCCCTCGCATCACCACCCACGGCAGCTCTCCCCTCGCCTAGTCCCTGCACACACTCCGGGCCCCCCCAAACCTAAAAAACCCAAACCCGTGCCCAAACCTAAAACCTAAAACGAAAACTTGCCTGCACCAGCGCGCCGACCCGAAACAGCTCCAGCGCGTCTGGCGTGACCACCCACGGCCGCCCGCCTCGCTCCCTTTGTCGCCTGGCAACCCGCGCCTGACCCCGAACCAGGCCTGCACCATACAGAAATCGCAAACAGGAACACTCGCCTGCACCGCGCTGACTCGGAACGGCCCAGCGCCTCTGGCGTCACCACCCAAAACAGGGGGAGACCCGCCTCCCCTCGTCCCCTTGCAACGAGGGCCTGGCTGGCCGCAAACCAGGCCTGCACCGCGCAGGAACCGCCCAGAAAGACTCGCCTGCTCCGGCGCGCCGACCCGAAACGGCTCCAGCGCCTCTGGCGTGACCACCCACCCACGGCCGTTCTTCCAGCCCCCCCCCCTCCACCCCCACCTACTTGCCATCCCCGCAGCCCCACTCGCCTGCACCGGCGCGCCGACCCGAAACGGCTCCAGCGCATCTGGCGTGACCACCCACGGGGAGACCTGCGTCGGCAACGGGTCATGCTGTCGAACGAAGCGCACGGACGAAACCGAACAGGGGAGTGCGGGATCATGCAGATGTAACGGCACAGTCAGTGATTTCCTTTTCGGCGTTTGGAACCGGATTTGGGAGGCATGGAGCCGAATTTTCAGTCAAATGGCTACAGAAATTTAATTAAAAATCACGAAAAGGAAATCACTGGGCACGGTTTACACTGAAGTTGGGGCGGGCAGCAGTTTTGAGCAGGCGCAGTTGAGCCAGGCATAATGCAGGCATAAAACATAAAAAAAAAGTGGCGATGAGACCTGCGTCGGCCAGGTTGTTGCCGTCTGTTGAGGCGGCAGGGTGATCGCAAGTTGCGAGGCCCCTGGAATGGATCGCCAGTGTGTCGAATGTGCTTGGGGGGGTGTTGGGAGGGGCCATGTTGTGTGCGCTTTGGTGGCGGCTGCAGTCGACAACTGGCGCCGATGTCGCCTCTCGCGCTGCGCGGCGCCGACTAACGTAGGAGGGTCCTCGGACGATTACCATTCATTCCTTGGGCACTGGGGTGCTGGGGATGCCCGCGGATGGGAAGGGCGAAATGGTGTTTCCGTGTTTTTGTGGTCTGTGTTGGGTCGAAACGGCAACTTGTGATAAGCGGGTGGACACACACAGCGTACCGTACGCGCCCTTAGCCTTTGCGGGTGGTCAAAAAATGATTGTTTAATTGCTCCGCCGTCGATTTCAGTCGATTAAACGACCCAAATCGCATTGTTTCACGCCTGTTTGTCGTTTTCAGCTTCACGGGGGGCGTCCAAAACAACACTTGATCGCGAAGGCAAAAGGCGAGTACGGTAATGGCACAGTTGAAGTTGAGCGGGCACCCACAGAAGAGAGAGGACTGCGTCGGCAACAGTTCACATGCTGTTGAGCGGGCAGAGTTCCATAGCTGTCGAACGAAGCACACGGACGAAACCAAACGGGAGGCGTGCAACGTCCTCCAAGTTGAATGCGCCACTATGTACTGGGAGACTGAACCCCTGAACATAACCCCTTGACCCATGACCGCACCTGCGTCGCAAAGTTCTTCGAGTTGAACGGCCCGAGCGGCACGGTCTCCCACTTTTGGATGTCGCGCGCGCTCCAGTCGTTCATCAGGACCTGGGGTCAGAGTTTGGGGTTTTGGGGGGTGGGGGGGTTGAAGGATTAAGGCGTTTTTCTTCACTCTGGAGGGGTCGACTGCTCAACTCGAGTAGCTAGCGGCACGGTCTCCCACTTTTGGATGTCGCACGCGCTCCAGTCGTTCATGAGCACCTGGGGTCAGGGGTTGGGGGTTGGGGGTTGGGAAGTTTTGGTTTGGGGGGGATTAAGGCGTTATTTGTTCACTTTGGAGGGGTCGAGTGCTCAACTCGAGTAGCTAGCGGCATGGTCTCCCACTTCTGGATGTCGCGTGCGCTCCAGTCGTTCCGTGCTCCGTCTGTCACGAGCACCTGGGTTCAGGGTTCATTTCTGGGGCTACAGGGTCGCGCACGCTGCTCCACACTAACAGCAACAGTGACAGTAACATCGACTTTCCAGCGAAACTGCCTTCTAGTCGCAGCACCACCGCCTCTAGAGACCCAAGTCCAGTTCTGGCCGTAGCAATTACTCCACACTCCCTTCCCAAGCTCAATTGAGCGGTGCAGTACTGATTAACACTACTTAGTGTTGTTCGCATCATCAACAACAGCAACAGCAACAGCCCCCGTCCCCCCCTAGACACACACACCATGCCGAATACGTGCGAGCCCGCGTCGTCGATGCTGATAGGCTTGCCTAGCGCGCGCGCACACACACACCTACCACGCACTGGGGCAGGAAAAACGTAGTCTGGTCGACTACTTTGTGGCGTCCCCTGACCTCGCCTTTAGTGGCGCGGGGGCACCACGGCCGGGCACTACCCTACATGTGCACGACCAACACCCACCAAGGCTAGGCGGGGGCAGGTTTGACCACAGACCAGTAGTACTGACCCTTACTTATGAGCCCGCTACTGCGGTACCTGCGGCTCAGGCCGGCGCCCCGAGCGAAACGCCGGCCAGGTTTAGGTGGCCACAGGGGGGCGAGGGGGCGTACGCACAGCTCCTGGGAGGGATGATGACGGACGTTTTGGGAGCTCGGGGGGCACCGACGGTGGATGAGGAGCTCAGCCGCCTCGAGGGCGCGGTCGAGCGGGCAGCCCGGGCGTTGCACGCGTCGGGTGAGGTGGGTGCGGTCTTGGTGCGGCCCATGACCGGGGACGGGGGGGTGCGACCACACAACATATGGTACACTCAGGAGTGCAAGGACGCACGCCGCGCGTGCCGGGAAGCGGAACGAGCGCACGGGGCGCAGTCACCGGCCGCCAAAGAGGCAGGGAAGGCCTATAGGCGGACCGCGCGGCGCTCCCGCCGCGCGAGCGAGGCCCGGGAACACACCGAGCTGATTGAGGACAGGAAGGGGAACCCTCGGCGGTTTTGGCAGCGGGTGAAACTGCCTGGCCAGGCGGTCGGTCTGAGGGACGTGGAGGGGTGGACAGATTATTTTAGGGATTTGCTGGGGGACAACCATGCTAACGCCACTGATACGACTCATACGACTAATACGACTAACACGGATGATGCCACTGACCATGGGCACGGGGCCCCGTTTGCCCTCCCCACGACGACGGCCACGGAGCGGGCGGCAGCGCTAAATAATTCATTTACTGAGGCGGAGGTGTATGCGGCACTGATGGGCATGGACGCGGGCAAAGCCCCAGGCGTAAACGGCATGCCGATAGAGTTCTATCAGAGGGCATGGGCTAGGGCGGCGGAGGGGGGCGATGCAACGGATGCTGTGGATGAGGAGCACCTGCTCGCTGGCCCCATCACACACCTGCTCAATCGGGTCTTCCGTGAGGGGTACCCGACTGCATGGCACTTGGGGGCAACCACGCCGGTGCCAAAGCCGAAAGGCAGCCTAGACGTGCGGGACGATTACCGAGGGATCACGGTGGGGAATGCCCTCGCCAAGCTATACAGCTTGGTGCTTATCAACGCCGCCAAGACAGAAGTGATGATTTTGCCAGCAGATTTTGTCGCGGATCTGCCCACGTTTGCGCTGACTGGTGGTGAAGTGAAGACCGTCTCTGCATTTAAGTATCTAGGGAGTTGGATAACCCAGAGTGGTGGTGTGGAAAAGGAGATCGGTGTGCGTGTCGGTCGCGCGCTGGGCGTGTTTGCGTCTTTTGATAAGATTTGGGCCAGCAAGAAGATGCAAGTGCAGTCTAAGATGCGGGTTTACAACACTTTCGTGCTGCCCCACTTTCTGTACGGCTGCGAAACATGGGCCCCTAGTAAAACACAACTGACTCGATTGGAGGTTGCCCACTCTAACTGCCTTCGTCGCATTCTGGGTGTGCGCCTGGTCGACCGGCACAGATTAACTTATATTCGGCAGGCGTGCGACACTGAGCCAATTGAGAGCCTTGTGGCAAAGCGATCAATGCAGTGGCTAGGCCATGTGATGCGCATGCCGGCTTCTCGTCTTCCTCGTACGACTTTTGACTGCACAATGGATGTGGCTCGGCAGCAAGGCCGGCCTCCAGCCTCCTCCCGACACTATTTTCTTAAGCTACTGATTCAGCAGCTAGGCGAAACTAGTGGCACTCGTTCTGATTGGAAGACTTTTTCGGACACGGCGTTTGAGCGTGCTCAGGATAGGGTCGGGTGGAGAGCCGTGGTGTACGGTCCGGCTGCCCCTCAGGCGCCGGCCCCTCCACCACGGCGGTCAAGTAGATTGGCAAGCGCCACTTGACCCCCTATCCCCTAGAAGCAGTTAGGACCTATTTTGGAGGCGTCGCACAATAGCTCTCCTTTTTGCTCTGGGACTACACGTTGGCAGGCAGCCGGCTGGTGGCTACCGCCCCTCACAAGTAATTGTTAGGGCCAGAACTGGACTTGGGTCTAGGCGGTGGTACTAGGGCTAGAGGTAGTCTTTGCTGGAAAGCCGATGTAACTGTAACTGCTTATGAACAGGCTGGACGCCTTAGCAGAACGGGAGGGGTACAGGGCGCGGGGCCAGGCAGGCTTCCGGAAGAAGAGGGGGACCCCAGATAATGCCTTCATCCTGCAACACCTTATTGAGAAGAGCGGCCTCCAGCGCAAACCGCTGTACGCTGCCTTTATTGACTTCAGGAAGGCTTACGATTGCGTGCACCGCCCATTGCTTTGGGAGTGCCTAAGGAGCCTGGGGGTACATGGGGAGTTCATGGCGGCGCTGATTGCCATGTACGATGGGTCCGCAATGTGTGTGCGCATCGATGGGAAAGTGGGACCCGCGTTTCCTTCACACAAGGGGGTCATGCAAGGCGACCCACTGTCACCGCTGCTGTTTGGGCTTTTTATTGACGCATTGGAGAGAGTACTAGACGCAGAGCTCCCGGGTGATGGGGTGGAGATGGCGGGGCGGTTACTACGGCTGCTGCTGTACGCTGATGACTTGACGCTGCTGGCAGAGTCGCCCGAAGCGCTTCAACGCATGCTGATGATGATGATGGATCTTACAGTCTGTGTGACACCAGTAATGATGTATAAGACCGGTGTCGGCGCTAGCGCCCGACACCTTAAACTCAGTTTCAGTGGGAAACTGGCTGGCTACCTGGTAGGGGTGAGGGTAAACCCCCACACGCGCGCACGCACTGGACCTAGACAGGACACTGGGCCCCCAGATCCACCCTATACCACCCAGGTAGTGACAGCAACGCATTGTTGGTGTGCGCCTGTGTTCTACTACTAGTCCCGCCGCCGCCATTGGCTCCAGCAATCTCCTCCATGCCCGCCAGCAATCTCCTCCACGCCCGCCAGCAATCTCCTGTATGCCCGCCAGCAATCTCCTCCATGCCCGCCAGCAATCTCCTGTATGCCCGCCAGCAATCTCGTCCATGCATGGGCGCCGCCATGCGATCTCCATGCGCCGCGCCGCGCTCCATGCGCGCCAGCACCCGTACCACCCGCCTCATTCCCGTTCTTTAGCCATTCCCCGTGACACCTATGGCTGATCCTTGTTCCGCCGTCCCCTTTGGCATCTGTAACCCGTATCCTCTCCCTGTAGCCTCATTCCCCGTTCTTAACCGCCATCTCCATTATGGTGCCCGCCCGCTGGTGGGGCCTCGCCTCGCCCCATGCCGCACGGCTAGTGTATTGATTGCTGCGCCATCTATAATCTGCGCCTTGGGGCAGGGAACCCCTGCGCCACAACCTCCTCACAAAGCCTAGCCGCATGTGCCTCGCTTCCCATGTTTCTCAATTTCTCGCCATCCGCTTCCATGCTGCCGCCTGCAATCTCCTCCACGCCCGCGAGCAATCTCCTCCATGCCCGCCAGCAATCTCCTCCATGCATGCACGCGCAGAGCGCCGCCATGCAACCCCCATGCGCCGCGCGCGCCATGCGCGCGCCGCGCCCGCCAGCTCCCGTAGCCTCATTCCCCGTTCTTTACCCATGCGCCGTGACGCATTAGCCTTGTCCGCCGTCCTCTGGCATGCATAACCCGTAGCCTCATCCCCGGTAGCCGCATTCCCCGTTCTTAGCCGCCATCTCCATTATGGTGCCCGCCCGCTGGTGGGGCCTCGCCTCGCCCCATGCCGCACGGCTGGTGCATCGATCGCGTCGCCATCTAATAATCTGCGCCTTGGGGCAGGGAACCCCTGCGCCGCAACCTCCTCACAAAGCCTAGCCGCATGTGCCTCGCTTCCCATGTTTCTCAATTTCTCGCCATCCGTCTCTCTCTTCCATCCAGGCACAGTAAACCATTAGGAGCCGCAATCTGCTTGAGTTCCGATCGTTGTGAGAGGGGGTGCATGCTCGCCGCAATTCTCGCCATCGTGCATCGTGCTCTCCATCGTACCGCTGCCCCATCTGCCACATAGCCTCGCCCCATCAGGACCAGTTCATCAGTAGCGCTGTGCGTCACAGCCGCTCAGGGGAAATTTCCAGATTTTCAGCCGCCCAGTACCAAGCGCAGTTGTCCCGGTTGTCCGCCATCGAGCGGCGCCAGGGCGGGAGCCCCTGGCGAAGAGCTTATGAACTTAACATGTGTATGTGATGTGTATGCTAGATACTCTGCACGCCTTTTGCGGCACGCGCGCACTAACAGTAAACGTTAAGAAGTCAGAAGGGGTGGTGTTCAATGACCAGTTCTGCCCAGTCGGGGCGGCAGGGGGGAGGGTAACGCTGAAGTTTGCAGGAGCAGATCTACCCATGACACACGAGTTCCCATATCTGGGCATGCTCTTCCACCACCGGCGGGCAGTGGGGGGGACGTGGGCACCCGACGCTCTAGGGGCCA